>QNTS01014318.1:8855-21271 GCA_003317085.1 Hucho hucho
CTCTGTTTTCTACTACCGTTCTCTGTTTTCTACTACAGTTACTCTGTTTTCTAAAACAGTTCTCTGTTTTCTAATACTGTTACAATGTTTTCGACTACAGTTCTCTGTTTTCTACTACAGTTACTCTGATTCTACTACAACTTCTCTGTGTTCTACTACAGTTACTCTGTTTCTACTACAGTTCTCTGTGTTCTACTACAGTTACCCTGTTTCTACTACAGTTCTCTGTTTTCTACTACAGTTCTCTGTTTTCTACTACAGTTACTCTGTTTTCTACTACAGTTCTCTGTTTTCTACTACAGTTACTCTGCTTTCTACTACAGTTCTCTGTTTTCTACTACAGTTACTCTGTTTTCTACTACAGTTACTCTGTTTTCTACTACAGTTACTCTGTTTTCTAAAACAGTTCTCTGTTTTCTACTACAGTTACTCTGATTCTACTACAACTACTCTGTGTTCTACTACAGTTACCCTGTTTCTACTACAGTTCTCTGTTTTCTACTACAGTTTCTCTGTTTTCTACTACAGTTCTCTGTTTTCTACTACAGTTACTCTGTTTTCTACTACAGTTCTCTGTTTTCTACTACAGTTACTCTGATTCTACTACAACTACTCTGTGTTCTACTACAGTTACCCTGTTTCTACTACAGTTCTCTGTTTTCTACTACAGTTCTCTGTTTTCTACTACAGTTACTCTGTTTTCTACTACAGTTCTCTGTTTTCTACTACAGTTACTCTGATTCTACTACAACTACTCTGTGTTCTACTACAGTTACCCTGTTTCTACTACAGTTCTCTGTTTTCTACTACAGTTCTCTATTTTCTACTACAGTTACTCTGTTTTCTACTACAGTTCTCTGTTTTCTACTACAGTTACTCTGCTTTCTACTACAGTTCTCTGTTTTCTACTACAGTTACTCTGATTCTACTACAACTACTCTGTGTTCTACTACAGTTACTCTGTTTCTACTACAGTTCTCTGTTTTCTACTACAGTTACTCTGTTTTCTACTACAGTTACTCTGTTTTCTACTACAGTTCTCTGTTTTCTACCACAGTTACTCTGTTTTCTACTACCGTTCTCTGTTTTCTACTACAGTTACTCTGTTTTCTACTACAGTTCTCTGTTTTCTACTACAGTTCTCTGTTTTCTACTACAGCTACTCTGTTTTCTACTACAGTTCTCTGTTTTCTACTACAGTTCTCTGTTTTCTACTACAGCTCTCTGTTTTCTACTACAGTTACTCTGTTTTCTACTACAGTTACTCTGTTTTCTAAAACAGTTCTCTGTTTTCTAATACTGTTACTATGTTTTCGACTACAGTTCTCTGTTTTCTACTACAGTTACTCTGTTTTCTACTATAGTTCTCTGTTTTCTACTACAGTTCTCTGATTATACTACAACTACTCTGTGGTCTACTACAGTTATCTTTTTTCTACTACAGTTATCTTTTTTCTACTACGGCTATTCTGTTTGCATGATTTTATGAGATGAAATTTGAAAATCAACCAATAGAATATTTTTATAAACACAATTATTATATGTCATGGATGTGAGTCAGTAATGTTGGGCAAATAGTGTATGTTTGTGTGTGTGTGTCTGAATAACATTGACTAAATATTTAATCCAGCTCAGTGTGAGTGAGAAATGCTCCAATGACTCAAACAATCTGCTAATAAAATTAACTTTTCAATTTCAAAGAGAATGCTGCTACCAAAACAGATCAAATAATTGTCATTTTAATACTCAAAATGACTGCCTTATTACCCTAAAAAGACTAAATTAAAAGCAAGAAACAAAAATTGATAAAGTTATGATTAATGAATTAATTATAATATATATAATATATGTATATAAAATAGCTCATCCATTGTTTAAAAATTGCCTTTTTGCTTTTGTGCAGATTGCCATGTCTCATTTTCGATTAACTGAAAATTATACTTTTTTCAAAGTATCTCTTTTTCAAACAAGCATTGCAGAGCTGGCTACAATTTCAATTTCATCCCTCTGAAAAGAAAGAACAAATATTACTACAAATATTATGGCTGAACTCAAATGTGCTGGTTGATAAAATACCTGTATTTATGGGAAAGATGTATGAAAAGGGGTATTTTGTTCTTAAATGATATTGTAAATTGTAATGTTAGAGTTATGTTAGAGTTATGTTAGAGTTATGTCCTTCATGGAGTTGTACGGGAAGGTCTGCTCAATCCAAGACTGCAACCAGTTGATTACAGCATTAACCCAGAAACAGAGGAGGCAGGTGGCAGCGGGAGGAGGGAGGGAACTGGTCTGTCTGACCAATATAAAGGATCAAAACTGGAGGAGGCGGGTGGCAGCGGGAGGAGGTAGGGAACTGGTCTGTCTGCCCAATATAAAGGATCAAAACTGGCAGAGGAATAAAAAATAGCATAAATAGGAAAGTATACCAGTTTCATTTGAGGACCAGGATGTTGACAACTGTGCCATTACAGATTGCAAAATAGTTGGGAAGAGATTGTTGATGTACCGATTCCATGGTACAGGGTGTATGAGTTGATATATAAAACAACGCAAGATTCAAGACTTCGTGCTTTTCAGCTAAAATTATTAATATGAATTCTTGCCACCAACAAAATGTTGAATATTTGGGTCATAAAATCATCGAAGCTCTGCAGATTTTGTTGTGAGGATACAGATCAATAGACCATTTATTTTGGTATTGCCCTCAGGTTGCCTGTTTCTGGTCTCAGGTTCAGGAATGGCTGAAAATGCATAGCATTGATCTAAAATTGACCCTAGAAATAGTACTGTTAGGAGATCTGGAGAGACCGGGTCAGTCAATTACTAATATACTAATACTCTTTGTAAAAGTATTTATCTTCAACTCGCAATCTGGTGATTCTATTCGATTAGATAGATTGAAATTGTACATTAAACATCACAGCATAGTTGAAAGACACGTGTTGCGTAGAAACCCGAAGTGGGTGGCCAGCAGAGATAGATGGGATGGGCTGAGGGAAGCTGAGGGTTGGGATGTGGAATTGGAGACAAGTGGGAGTGGAGTTGCTGTGTGGGAGAGAGAATGATGGTCAAAGATAAAAGTAAAACATAATAAAAGTAGATTTGAATGACACTGAGTGGCAGTGTTTTTAAAACTGATGCCGTGCAGGTGTTTGTACACATACATATACACACACTATCATTCAAATAAACACACGCATGTAATAGTGCCAGACATGCACACAAACATATACAGTTGGCATTGCTGTTATGATTTTAGTTGTCTGTCCTTGATGTCCTTTGTTTTAAAAAAATTATTTTGTTTTATGTTCATTTTTTTGCATTGTCGGTTGCTGTTTTCTTCTGTCTTTTCTTTTTTTCTAAAAATAAATACAAATAATAATAAGTCGGGTGAGTTTTGGCCCATTCCTCCTGACGGAGCTGGTGTAACTGAGTCAGGTTTGTAGGCCTCCTTGCTCGCACATGCTTTTTCAGTTCTGCCCACAAATGTTTTATAGGATTGAGGTCAGGGCCACTCCAATACCTGACTTTGTTGTCCTTAAGCCATTTTGCCACAACTTTGAAAGTATGCTTGGGGTCATAGTCCATTTGGAAGACCCTTTTGCGACCAAGCTTTAACTTCCTGACTGATGTTGCTTCAATATATCCACATAATTTTCCTCCTCATGATGTCCCTCGTGCAGCAAAGCACCCCCACAACATGATGCTGCCACCCCCGTGCTTCACGGTTGGGATGGTGTTCTTCGGCTTGCAAGCCTTCTGCCTTTTTCCTCCAAACATAACGATGGTCATTATGGCCAAACAGTTGTATTTTTGTTTCATCAGACCAGAGGACATTTCTCCAAAAAGTACGATCTTTGTCCCCATGTGCAGTTGCAAACCGTAGTCTGGCTTTTTTATGGCTGTTTTGGAGCAGTGGCTTCTTCCTTGCTGAGCGGCCTTTCAGGTTATGTCGATATAGGACTCGTTTTGCTGTGGATATAGATACCTTTGTACCTGTTTCCTCCAGCATCTTCACAAGGTCCTTTGCTGTTGTTCTGGGATTGATTTGCACTTTTCGCACCAGTGACTGGTAGTAGTAGTCTGACTGGAGACTGTCAGTGACTGGTAGTGGTGGTCTGACTGTAGACTGTCAGTGACTGGTAGTAGTGGTCTGACTGGAGACTGTCAGTGACTGGTAGTAGTGGTCTGACTGGAGACTGTCAGTGACTGGTAGTAGTGGTCTGACTGGAGACTGTCAGTGACTGGTAGTAGTGGTCTGACTGGAGACTGTCAGTGACTGGTAGTGGTGGTCTGACTGTAGACTGTCAGTGACTGGTAGTAGTGGTCTGACTGTAGACTGTCAGTGACTGGTAGTAGTAGTCTTTTTTTGCTGAGTTTATGTTGGTTTGGCCTTCTATAAGTCAATACATTCACCTTATTAGCATCAAAGAAATATTCCATAGGTTATTCAGAGCCGTGGTTAGGTCCACTCAGGTCTAGTTACATAGACCCGAGACCCGATGACTTTTAAACAGGGACCGGACCCGAGGAACAAGTTTTGGTGTGTCCCGGGTCGGGATTCGGGTATTCGGGTTCAGGTGAATCCATCAAGACCTCTAGTAGACTCACATTCACCTCACTCTGTCTGGACGGAGAGAAAAAAAGACCTATATTGGCTATTTCCACTTTTATTCCCTCTTCCACTCATGATGTGGCATCTGGGTCGAGTGACCCCTGTGAACCCTGTTAACATTAGTGAGGTGTGTGTGTGTGTGTGTGTGTGTGTGTACGTGCAGAAATACAACAAAACAAGTGTCCACATGCACCACTTCTGTTGTGCCAATAAATAATTTGTGCCGTGTTAATTATGCATCGATATAGAGCCTAAATACTGGATTTAATAGACATTTATGCCTCTCATTTATTAAGAGAACATTTGCCAGAATAGCATCAGGTATACAAAGTGCATCCCCCCTCCACTCTGTTTGTTGCCTTGATTTATCTTGACAACATTTGTCATTGGTGTCACAGGAACAGCTGTTTAGTTCACCTTTTGCATTCTAATGGCCGTGAAGGCCACTGGTTTAACAAGGGTTTAGGCATTTCCCCAACCATGTTGTCATGCCATTTACATTATGACTGTTTGGGAATACCTCCTTTTGATTTTTGACTGAATGTAGAAGCATTGACTGCCATCGCTATACCCTCTCTCTATCTCTCTCTCTCTCTTAGTCTCCTCTCTCTGCGTCTCCTTCTCTCTCTGCGTCTCCTTCTCTCTCTGAGTCTTCTCTCTCTGTCTCCTCTCTCTGAGTCTTCTCTCTCTGTCTCCTCTCTCTGAGTCTCCTTCTCTCTCTGCGTCTCCTTCTCTCTCTCTCTCTGTCTCCTCTCTCTCTGCGTCTCCTCTCTCTCTCTGTCTCCTCTCTCTCTGCGTCTCCTTCTCTCTCTCTCTCCGAGTCTCCTCTCTGTCTCCTTCTCTCTCGGAGTCTCTCTCTTATTGACTCCTGAAGTAGCAGTGACCGATTGCTGTTTTTGAGAAATTGGGTGTTTCTGTAGTTGCGGTCAGCCGCGGTCATCTGATGTCACACAGTTTGACAGTCTGAATTGAGTTTGTGCTCTGAGACATCCCTGCAGGCCAACCCCACCCTCCACATCCTAATTGGTGTGATTCTGACCGGCCGTGCCCAAGGCCACTCGTCTAATTGGCTAATTGACCTGCAAGAAATTGTGGCCGACGGCCTCTCTTCTCGGCAGTCCCCTGCACATCGTGGGGTACATCCCAAATGGCACCATATTCCTTATACAGTGCACTACTTTTGACCAAAGCCCTAGTCAAAAGTAGTGCACCGTAATGGGAATAGGTGGCCATTTGGGACTCTGAGCACAGTCACGCACATCTCAAACTTTCTGAGGCTACTGTCTGTAGCTTCATATATCGAGACATACAGGGTTCCCTTGTCCCAGATATGTTGCTTTATCCTCCTTAACTTCACAGTGAGATACAGTATTTCATATTTTTAGAAACCATTATTGGCACCATTTAGTTACTATACATTTATGTATCCCTTATTTTACCAGGTAAATTGACTGAGAACACATTCTAATTTATATCAATGGGAGAGGAGGGGGGGATGAATGAGCCTATTGGAAGCTGGGGATGGTTAGGTGGCCATGATGGTCAGATTGGGAATTTAGCCAGGACACCAGGGTTGGCATCACTACTCTCACAATAAGTGCCATGGGATCTTTAGTGACCACAGAGAGTCAGGACAACCCTTTAACATCCCATCTGAAAGACACCACACCACACAGGGCAATGTCCCCAATCACTGCCCTAGGGAATTTTATTTTAGACTTGAGGAAAGAGTGCCTCCTACTGGCCCTCCAACACCACTTCCAGCAGCATCTGGTCTCCCATCCAGGGACTGACCAGGACTGACCAGGACCAACCCTGCTTAGCTTCAGAGCATAACCAACAGTAGGATGCTGCTGGCCCCAAGGTAAGCTATACATAGCTCCCATACATAGATACTATACATAGCTCCCATACATAGATATTATACATAGATACTATACATAGCTCCCATACATATATACTATACAAAGCTCCCATACATAGATATTATACATAGATACTATACAAAGCTCCCATACATAGATATTATACATAGATACTATACATAGCTCCCATACATAGATACTATACATATCTCCCATACATATATACTATACATAGATACTATACATAGATACTATACAAAGCTCCCATACATAGATATTATACATAGATACTATACATAGCTCTCATACATATCTCCCATACATAGATACTATACATAGATACTATACAAAGCTCCCATACATAGATACTATACATAGATACTATACAAAGCTCCCATACATAGATACTATACATAGATACTATACATAGCTCCCATACATAGATACTATACATAGATACTATACAAAGCTCCCATGCATAGATACTATACATAGATACTATACATAGCTCCCATACATAGATACTATACATAGATACTATACATAGCTCCCATACATAGATACTATACATAGATACTATGCATAGCTACTATACACATCTCCCATACATAGATACTATACATAGATACCATACATAGCTACTATACATGGATACCATACATAGCTACCATGCATAGCCATTATACCTTGGTACCATACATATTTACTATACATATATACTATAGATAGATACCATACATTGCTACTATACATAGATACTATACATAAGCTACCATACATAGCTATTATACCTTGGTACCATACATATTTACTATACATAGCTACTATACATAGCTACTACACATAGATACCATTCACAGCTACTATACATATATACTAGACATAGCTACTATACATAGCTATTATACCTTGGTGCCATACATATTTACTATACATAGCTAATATACATAGATACCATACATAGCTACTATACATAGATACCATACATAGATACTGTACGTAGATACCATACATAGCTGCCAATCATAGCTACCATACATAGATATCATACATAGATACTATACATAGCTACCATACATAGATACTATACATAGAAACTATACATAGCTATCATACATAGATACTGTGCATAGATACTATACATAGCTACCATACATAGACACAATACATAGATACCATATGTAGATACACTACATATCTACAATACATAGATACAATACGTAGATACTATACATAGCTACCATACATAGATACTATACATAGATGCTATACATAGCTACTATATATAGCTAATATACGTAGATACCATGCATAGAATGTATGGTACTATACATAGATACCATGCATAGATACCATACATAGCTACCAAGCATAGCTACCATACATAGATACTGTACATAGCTACCATACATAGAAACTCTACATAGATAACATACATAGATATCATACATAGATACTATACATAGCTACCATACATAGCTACCATACATAGATACCATACATAGCTACCATACATAGCTACCATACATTGATATAATACATAGATACCATACATAGCTACCATACATAGATACCATACATAGATACCATACATAGATACCATACATAGCTACCTTACATAGATACCATGCATAGATACCATACATAGCTACTATACATAGATACTGTACATAGATACCGTACAGAGATACCGTAAATAACTACTATATATAGCTACTATACATAGATACCATGCATAGATACCATACATAGCTACCAAGCATAGCTACCATACATAGATACTGTACATAGCTACCATACATAGAAACTCTACATAGATAACATACATAGATATCATACATAGATACTATACATAGCTACCATACATAGCTACCATACATAGCTACCATAAATTGATATAATACATAGATACCATACATAGCTACCATACATAGATATAATACATAGATACCATACATAGATACCATACATAGCTACCATACATAGCTACCATACATAGCTACCATACATAGATACCATACATAGCTACCATACATAGATATCATACATAGCCACCAATCATAGCTACCATACATAGATACCATACAGAGATACTATACATAGCTTCTATATATATAGCTACTACACATAGATACTATACATAGATATTGTACTTAGATACCGTACAGCGATACCATACATAGCTACTATACATAGATACCATACATAGCTACCATACATAGATACCATACATAGATACTATACATAGCTGCTATACATATCTATTATACATAGAAAATGTACATTGATACCGTACAGAGGTACTATACATAACTACTATACATAGCTATCATACATAGCTACTATACATAGATACCATACATAGCAACCTTACATAGATACCATGCATAGATACCATACATAGCTACTATACATATCTACTATACATAGATACTGTACATAGATACCGAACAGAGATACTGTACATAGCTACTATATATAGCTTCTCTACATAGATAATATGCATAGATACTATACATAGCTGCCAATCATAGCTACCATTCATAGCTGCCATACATAGATACTATACATAGCTACCATAAATAGCTACCATACATAGCTACCAAATATAGATATCATACGTAGATACTATACATAGCTACCATACATAGCCACCATAAATAGCTACCATACATAGCTACCATATATAGATACCATACATAGATATCATACATAGCTACCATACATATCTACCATACATAGATACCGTACAGAGATACCATACATAGCTACTATATATAGCTACTACACATAGATACAATACATAGCTACTATACATAGCTACCATACATAGCTACCATACATAGATACCATACATATATACTATACATAGATGTTATACATAGCTACTATACATAGATACCTTACATAGATACTGTACATAGATACCGTACAGAGGTACTATACATAGCTACTATACATTGCTACCCTACATAGATACCATGCATAGATACCATACATAGCTACTATACATAGCTACTATACATAGATACTGTACATAGATACCATACAGAGATACTGTACATAGCTACTATATATAGCTACTCTAAATAGAAACCATGCATAGATATCATACATAGCTGCCAATCATAGCTGCCAATCATAGCTACCATACATAGATACCAATCATATCTACCATACATAGATATCATACATAGATACTATACATAGCTACCATAAATAGCTACCATACATAGATATCATACATAGCTACCATACATAGATACCATAGATAGATACTATACATAGATGCTATACATAGCTACTATACATAGATACCGTACAGAGGTACTATACATAGCTTCTATACATAGGTCCCATATATAGCTACTCTACATAGATACGAATCATAGCTACCATACATAGATATCATACATAGCTACCAATCATAGCTACCATACATAGCTACCATACATAGATAACGTACAGAGGTACTATATATAGATACGAATCATAGCTACCATACATAGATACCATACATAGCTGCCAATAATAGCTACCTTACATAGATATCATACATAGCTACCAATCATAGATACCATACATAGATACTATACATAGATACTATACATAGCTACCATACATAGATACTATACTTAGCTACTATACATAGATACTATACATAGCTACTATACATAGCTACCATACATAGATACTATTCATAGTTGTCATACATAGATACTATACATAGATACTATACATAGATACCGTACATAGATACTATTCATAGTTGCCATACATAGATACTATACATAGATACTGTACATAACTAACATACATAGCTACCATACATTGCTACCATACATATCTACCATACATAGCTACCATACATAGATATCATACATAGCTACCATACATAGATAGTATACATAGATGCTATACATAGCTACTATACATAGATACCGTACAGAGGTACTATACATAGCTACCATATATAGCTACTCTACATAGATACGAATCATATCTACCATACATAGCTACCGTACAGAGATACTGTACAGAGGTACTATGCATAGATACGAATCATAGCTACCATACATAGATATCATACATAGCTGCCAATCATAGCTACCATGCATAGATACCGTACATAGCTACTATACATAGCTATTATACATAGCTACGATACATAGCTACTATACATAGATACTATACATAGATACTATACATAGCTACTATACATAGATACTATACATAGCTACTATACATAGATACTATACATAACTACCATACATAGATATCATACATAGCTGCCAATCATAGCTACCATGCATAGATACCATACATAGCTACTATACATAGCTACTGTACGTAGATACTGTACATAGATACTATACATAGCTACTATACATAGATACTGTACATAGCTACTATACATAGCTACTATTCATAGATACTATACATATATACTATACATAGATACTATACATAGATACTGTATATAGATACTATACATAGCTACTATACATAGATACTATACATAGATACTATACATAGATACTGTACATAGTTGCCGTACATAGATACCGTACATAACTACCGTACATAGATACCGTACATAGACACCGTACATAGCTACCGTACATAGCTACCTTACGTAGCTACTATACATAGCTACTATAGATAACTCTTATACATAGCTACCACACATAGCTACCATACATAGCAACATGCTATGTAACTGAGCACCAATGACTACAATGAGTAAGAGAGAGAGGAGGAGCGAAAACATGGTGAAGAGAGAAAGACAGATAGAAAGATTGGGATATAGTTTTTAAGGACTTCAGATACATCTGAACCCTTACTTATTAGTTGATACCACAGTGAGAGAAGAGCCTGAGAGAGTGGAATGGAGTACTGTTGCATTTTGTTGGTTGACATGACAACTGTGCCCTGAAAAATAAAAACACAATATCTGTTCAGTCATATAATTGGTCCTCCGCAGCGTCTTGTTAAAATGTCTCGCTGCTTTCTTCTTTCATCACTAACAAACCTGGTCTATACCCAAGATAGCCTCCATTCTGAACATCACTGCAGACCAGAGCAGGCCTGTGTCCTAAATGGCACCGTACTCCTTATATAGCGCATGACTTTTGACCAGGCCCTGGGAAAAAGGGAATAGGGTACCATATGTAACTCAGGACAGAACAGTAGGACCCCCTGCTCAAACTGCTTTTGTGATCCCAATGCTCTCTGCTCAGCAATATAACAGTGTCAGTCTTGTGAAAATCCCAACTGGCAAACTGTGGTAGTTTAGATTTGTACTGTGCTACTACAGGATAGAAGCCTCAGTTTATTTCTGGATGGGTTTGAGATGTTTTTCTGCGTGAACAGTGTTCGTATTGATCTAAATCAGTCAGGCATGGCTGCTTACCGTTGTTATTTTCCTGCACATCTACACATATATGTATTTTTAAGGAAAGTACACTGGCATATCTTCTACATGGTGTTTTTACAAACAAGCCCCATTTTGTATTAACTCATCATTTTCACATCCTCTTTAATTGATGTTTTCTGACCAGAAACAGCCAGCTAATAAGGGAGATAAACTCTGGAGCCACTACTGCTTAAATAACACAACTGCCCAATTAGCTCTGCTATGCTAATGTAATCCACGGCTATTTGCACTCTGCCTGCTCCCATTTACTGGCTTCTGGTTAGCTGCTCGATGGTCATCAGCTCCAGGCTTTATATCCTCTACTCCTGTCTCCAGGCTTTATATCCTCTACTCTAGTCTCCGGGCTTTATATCCTCTACTCCAGTCTCCGGGCTTTATATCCTCTACTCCAGTCTCCGGGCTTTATATCCTCTACTCCAGTCTCCGGGCTTTATATTCTCTACTCCAGTCTCCGGGCTTTATATCCTCTACTCCAGTCTCCGGGCTTTATATCCTC
>QNTS01014326.1:0-10048 GCA_003317085.1 Hucho hucho
TGTTCCTTCTGGTTATCAGGCTGGAGAGATTCACACAGGAAGACAGGAATGCTCCATCGTGGATCCAGGAAAACTTTGGCGAGGAGGCCTTGAGTTACACCATGGTGTTATTCACCGGAAGAGAAAAACTAACCAGGAAGCAATGGGAGGACTGAAACAACTAAACAACCAATCAGTGTGTGTGGAGGAGGAGGAGGATGGGGAGGAGGAGGAGGATGGGGAGGGTATTATGCTCTCAACAGTAAGTCAGAGGTCCACACCACTCAGGTCACACAGCTGCTGAGGAAGATAGAAGAGATGGTGGAGAGGAATGGAGGAGGACACTACCTAGAGGAGAGGTACCAGGAGAGAAGGAAGAGAAAGGAGGAGATGAATGAGAGGGAGATGGAATTAGAGAGGAGAGAGGAAGTGGTGTGGAGGATGGAGGAGGAGTTAAGGAATGCACAGAGAGAGGATGAGAAGAAGAGGGGCAGAATAAAAAAGAAGAGAAGAAGAGACAGGAGGAGGGGGAACTCTTCTTATTAGCAACGGTTGCAGGTGGGTTAGCAATACTAGCTGCAGTGTTTTTGGGGCCAAACAATAGACTGAATAAGGTGTTTGGTTGAATGCTGAATGCTGATTGAGTGTTTCATCTCCTGACCACAGAAGTTACAGCTACTAATGAAATGTTTTGTTCCCATCAATCAGTTCTTTATATAGGAATTAGATGTAATGGCATATAAAAGTATGGATATTTAAGGTGTTGTGATATGAGGGTGACATGTAGCCTAGCGGTTCAGAGTGTTGGGCCAGTAACTAAAATGTCGCTGGTTGGAATCCCAGAGCCGACTAGGTGAAAAATCTGTCGATATGCACTTGATCAAGGCACTTAACCCAAAACTCTCCTGTAAATCACTCTGGAAAATAGCTTCTGCTAAATGACTCAAATGTAGTATGATATGAATTAATGTCAGATTAACGGTTTCATGTTCTACCAACACTTTTGTTCTTCTTAGTTGAACTGAAATCCCCTTTGTGTTTGACACATGACCCAACATGCATTTCTTCAATAGAAAATATGTAGTACTGCATCTCCTTAGTCATTGATATTGGATATCATGTCAAATAAAATAGCCATATTTGTTTTGTAATTTTAACAAAATCAGCCCAGAAACATCTGACACGTTTGTAGCAAACTTAAAGACAACACAAATGAGTATGTGACAAATGAATTAGTTAGTTTCTATTGAAATGCTGCTGTCGTACCTAACAATGACTCTACAGGTAGATACCACAAGATTATTAATCAGGCTGAGCTAGGGGGTTTCCAAAACTGTGTGTGTGCGTGCGTGAATGCATGTGTGTGTATGTGTGTCAAGTCGGCAGCTCAATAATGTGAGAGTTGTTGGCCACCTCTGATATCTCATCATCATAAAACCAGTTCCTCCAGAAACATGCAGGAATCTTTCACCGTGCTTGTGAGCAAGGCACTAAACCCCAATTCCTTCAGGAAAGCCAGAAAAATGGCTGAACATGGCTTTGACCCCAGTCTCCGCAGATGTCTCGAAAGTATTCAGACCCCTTGACTTTTTACACATTTTGTTTTACGTTACAGACTTATTTTCAAATGGATTAAATTGTTTTATACCCCTTCATCAATCTACACACTATAACCCATAATTATGAAGCAAAAACAGGTTTTTAGATTTTTTTTGGAGGTCACTGTGTTCTTGGGGACCGTCAATGCTGCAAACATTTTTGGTACCCTTCCCCAGATCTGTGACTCAACACAATCCTGTCTCTAAGATTTACGGACAATTCCTACGACCTCAAGGCTTGGTTTTTGCTCTGACATGCACTGTCAACTGTGGGACCGTAGACAAGTGGGTGCCTTTCCAAATCATGTCCAATCAATTGAATTTACCACAGGTGGACTCCCATCAAGTTGTAGAAACATCTCAAGGCCACTCTACCACAAAGGCCTGATTGTTAGAGTGCTGTAAGGCTGTAACGTAACAAAATGTGGAAAAGGTCAAGGTCTGAATACTTTCCGAATGGTCTGAAATACAATAGTCACCATGCTAGTGAGCCTGACCTGAATAATCTCATGACTGTTTTAATCTATTATCATCATGTCAGGTATCTACAGTTTCTCTTTCCCTTTTAGGAAACATGCTTAGACATGTTGTCTTCAAAACAACAGCAAAATACTTTCCATACAGCTATGGTAAAATACCAGATAGGTATCTAAAGAGAAAGAAGGAAAGACAGTGGGTTGTGTCACAAATGGCATCATATTCCCTTCATAGTGCACTACTTTTACCAGGGCCCTAGTGCACTATGGCGTGAATAGGTTCCATTAAGGACAAAACCCACATGTACCTCCCACAACACAATCATCTTTCTTAAAGGCAAGAGAGGGAAGCATTCAACTTCACCTGGACATCTGTGAGAGTGGCGGACAAGAGAGCTGAAGTACCTTTCCTGGGATGAACTTCAGTCCTCAAACGGGAGATAGAAACACAAGCATGGCAGATGATCGTAGTGAGTACTTAATAACAGTTTTATAACATATGATGTGATTTACGAAAACATTTTGAAAAGTTCCATTAAATAAGAAAAACTGTGCAGATGTGAATCTGAACCTGATATACAATTAGACATGAATGTATTGTTTTATGTCTACCATAGTCCCTTTACTAAAGGAGGCACAGACATCATACTTCGGTGAGTATGGCTCGATTCCTTTATGGTCAGAAAGATAATCAGAAAGATAGAGAATTAATAAACCCTAAATCCCTCTGTTGTCAAACAGTGAATGTTTAACCTTTTTTATAGCATAGAGTATATGCACAGCGTCACCAAGCCAACCAAAGTACAGAAATCCACATCACATTATTCTAAATAATACATATTTCAGAGTTTACTATGGAATCATTGAATTAATGTTGCAAAGATACCAGGACAAAACATTTCATTTCAGGTTCTGTAGATGGATTATACCTAGGTGAAAGATCCACACCCATAGGGGTTTCATCACCCTATCCCGTGGAGAATGACAGCCATGCAGGTAAGATAACAGTTGTGTTGAACAAATAAAACTAGTGATGAAATAGCTAGTCTTCACTGTTGCTGATTGCTGAATATGGTTCCTGTGAATCTAATTCATGACTTGGGTAGCTGATAATGATGTCACCTTGAATCAAAATAATTACTTTGGTAGCTGATAATGATGTCGCAAGTTCCTGTGGTCCCTGTGAATCTAATTTAATGAATTTAGTAACTGATAATGATGAAACTGCATTACATTTTGTTTTTCCACAGGTTTAGTGCAGCCAGCTGATCTAAGGATAGTTCTGGTAGGGAAGACAGGAGCAGGGAAGAGTTCAACAGGAAACACCATCCTGGGGAGAGATGCCTTTCTGGAAGAGGCCTCCCTTGTGTCTGTAACTGAAAAATGTGAGAAACAGGGTGGAGTGGTGGGTGGGAGGAAGATTGATGTCATTGACTCCCCGGGACTCTTTGCCACAACCATGTCTCAAGAAGAGATGAAAAGTGAAATAGTCAGGTGTATAGAACAGTCAGTTCCAGGACCTCACGCCTTCCTGCTGGTGATCAGACTGGGGAGGTTCACAGAGGAGGAGAGGAACACCGTGAAGTGGATCCAGGATAACTTTGGAGAAGAAGCCTCAAAGTACACCATAGTGCTGTTCACTGGTAAAGATCAGTTGAAGGGGAAAACAGTTGAAGAGTGTCTGAAACCTTGTGTTTCACTTCAGGAACTGATCAAAAGCTGTTTGGGAAGGTACCATTGTCTCAATAATGATCAGAGGGATGACCGCTTTCAGGTCAAACAGCTGCTGAGGAAGGTAGAAGAGATGGTGGAGATGAATGGAGGAGAGCACTACACCAATGAGATGTACCAGGAGGTCCAGAGGAAATTGAGAGAGGAGGAGAAGAGGAGGAGAGAAGAGATGGGGGAAGAGAGGAGGAGAAAGGAGGAGGAGATACGGGAGGAAGAAAGGAGGAGACGGGAAAGAGCAACAAGAGAAAATTTTGCAATAGGTTTAACTTCAGCAGGAGCTGCTGGGGCCGTAGTAGCTGGGACTACAGTAGTTGTTGCTGCTGAAGCAGCAGTGGCCTTGATAGCAGGACCAATTCTGTTGGTTGGGGGAGCTGCATGTGGTATAGCAGCTATTGCCATTTCGGTAAAGAAGAGAAGACAGTAAAAAACACTAGTACCACAGATGGAAATTGAGCATGGTCCTTGATGAATTAATCAACTAATTGACTGATAAATAATAACATGTATTCTGTAGGTGATTAAAAATAATAATAATCTATTTGTGATTTAAAAAGGGTTAAAGAGGTAAACTTCTAATGTTAATGGATATATGGAAATATGTCAGTATACTATTGTGTTTTTAAGCCTCTATGATTATGTATATACATTTGAAGTCAGAAGTTTACATACACTTAGGTTGGAGTCATTAAAACTCGTTTTTCAACCACTCCACAAATTTCTTGTTAACAAACTATAGTTTTGGCAAGTCGGTTAGGACATCTACTTTGTGCATGACACAAGTAATTTTTCCAACAATTGTTTACAGACAGATTATTTATCTTATAATTCACTGTATCACAATTCCAGTGGGTCAGAGGTTTACATACACTAAGTTAACTTCTTAGGGAGCAGCTCCCGAGGTGACGGTTTTGGAGAGTCTGGCGTGCCCAAAGTAAAATGCCTCCCACTCAGGCCCAGAAAATAGGATATGCACATAATTGGATAGGAAACACTCTGAAGTTTCTAAGAGTGTTAAAATATTGTCTGTGAGTATAACAGAACGGATATGGCAGGCAAAAACCCGAGGAATTTCTGTCCTGGAAAAAGTGATTTTGACACATTGCCTCATTTTGAACCCCTCCCTTATGAAAATGCCCATATAAGGGAGTAGGATTTCAGTACCTATTGCTTCCACTGGATGTCAACAGTCTATAGACAGTGTTTTGATTCTGTTTAGTTGCTCTAGATGGTAATAGAAGAATTAGGAAGTGGTCACAGAGAAGTAAACAGAAGAGAATGCGCGTTCACCGGGTTGCGCGCGCTGTGGTTTTTCCTATCGCCCAGTTTATATTCCGGTTGAAATATTATACTAAATATACATAAAAGTGTTCCTAAGGATACATTATCAATGATGTTTGATTGTTCTTGGACAAGTTTATAGGTATAGGTTGAACGGGTTCTCTTCACGGTTCAATGGGCGAGTGGACGCTGTATTTTCTCATCATAACGCACCAACCAAACAGAGATTTATGGATATAATACATGACTTTTTCTAACAAAAGAACCATGGATTGTCTTCGTTGGACACTTGGGAAGCCCTCAGCAGAAGTTCTTCAAAAGGTAATTGATTTGTTTTTGCTGTGAAATGTGTTTTGTGTGAACCGCGATGGTTTATGAATTTATGGTAATGGGAAAAATATTGGAGGTGCTACCCTCAAACAATCAAATGTAGTGCTTTCGCCGTAAAGCCTTTTTGAAATCTGACAACGCTGTGATATTGCCAAGAACCATAGCTTTTGATGACTATGCAACACTTGTATATTGATGAATGTTTAATAATTCAACTTTTGGATTTTGAGTTTGGCGCCTTGCATTTCACCGGGTAGTGTCGGGAGTGGGGCAGCTCCTTAAGAGGTTAACTATGCCTTTAAACAGCTTTAGGAGATTCTGATAGGCTAATTGACATAATTTGAGTCAATTCGAGGTGTACCTGTTGATGTACTTCAAGGCCTACCTTCAAACTAAGTGCCTCTTTGCTTGACATCATGGGGGAAAAAAAATAAAATCAGCCAAAATCAGACCTCAGAATTTTTGTTGACCTCCACAAGTCTGGTCATCCTTTCCAAACGCCTGAAGGTACCACGCTCATCTGTACAAACAATAGTATGCAAGTATAAACACCTTGGGACCACGCAGCCGTCAAACCTCTCAGGAAGGAGACGCGTTCTGTCTCCTTAAGATGAACGTACTTTGGTGCGAAAAGTGCAAATCCCAGAACAACAGCAAAAGACCTTGTGAAGATGCTGGAGGAAACAGGTACAAAAGTATCTATATCCACAATAAAACAAGTCCTATATCGACATAACCTGAAAGGCTGCTCAGCAAGGAAGAAGCCACTGCTCCAAAACCGCCATATAAAAGCCAGACTACGGTTTGCAACTGCACATGGGAACGAAGATTGTACTTTTTGGAGAAATGTCCTCTGGGCTGATGAAACAAAAATAGAACTGTTTGGCCATAATGACCATTATGTTAGGAGGACAACAAAGTCAAGGTATTGGAGTGGTCATCACAAAGACCTGACCTCAATCCTATAGAAAATTTGTGGGCAGAACTGAAAAAGCATGTGCAAGTAAGGAGGCCTACAAACCTGACTCAGATACACCAGCTCTGTCAGGAGGAATTGGCCAAAATTCACCCAACTTATTGTGGGAAGCTTGTGGAAGGCTACCCAAAACATTTGACCCAAGTTAAACAATGTAAAGGAAATGCTACCAAATACTAATTGAGTGTATGTAAACTTCTGACCCACTGCGAATGTGACATTTCACATTCTTAAAATAAAGTGGTGATCCTAACTGACCTAAAACAGGGAATTTTTTACTAGGATTAAATGTCAGGAATTGTGAGAAACTGAGTTTAAATATATTTGGCTAAGGTGTATGTAAACTTTACTCATTCTTCATGACTTCATACTGTAAGTTGTACCTTGGTAAAAAAAAAATAAAAAAAACAAGAGGTAAAAAAATAATTCTAAAATAATAATAATAATGACATACAGTGCCTTCGGAAAGTATTCAGACCCTTTGACTTTTTCCACATTTTGTTACACATCTCATGTTTGAGGACTGAAGTTCATCCCAGGAAAGGTACTTCAGCTCTCTTGTCCACCTCTCAGATGTCCAGGTGAAGTTGAATGCTTCACTTTCATGCCTTTTTGGGCTAGGGGTCCGATAAAACTGGAGGGCACGCAATTCAAATAAATAATCATAAATATTATGGATTTTAAACATTTATGTACATATAAGTGTCTTATATCGGCTGAAACTAACAAAGCGAAAACAGTTTTCAGAATTTTTGGCAAATCTATAAATAATTTAGAACAGAAATATTTTTACATAAGTATTCAAACCTTTTGATACGAGACTCAAAATTGAGCTCAGGTGTGTCCTGTTTCCATTGATCATCCTTGAGATGTTTCTACAACTTGATTGGAGTCCACCTGTGGTAAATTCAATTGAATGGACAGGATTTGGAAAGCCACACACCTGTCTATATAAGTTCCCACAGTTGACAGTGCATGTCAGAGCAAAAACCATGCCATGAGGTCGAAGGAATTGTCCTTAGAGTTCCGAGACAGGATTGTGTCGTGTCACAGATCTGGGGAAGGGTACCGAAAAATGTCTGCAGCATTGAACGTCCCCAAGAACACAGTGGCCTCCATCATTCTTAAATTGAAGAAGTTTGGAACCACCAATTTTCTTCCTAGAGATGGCCACCCAGCCAAACTGAGCAATCGGGGGAGAAGGGCCTTGGTCAAGGAGGTGACCAAGAACCCGATGGTCACTCTGAAAGAGCTCCAGAGTTCCTCTGTGGAGATGGGATAACCTTCCAGAAGGACAACCATCTCTGCAGCACTCCACCAATCAGGCCTTTATGGTAGAGTGGCCAGACGGAAGCCACTCCTAAGGAAAAGGCACATGACAGCCCGCTTGGAGTTTGCTAAAAGGCACATAAAGACTCTCAGACCATGAGAAACAAGATTCTCT
Source organism: Hucho hucho (assembly GCA_003317085.1). NCBI lineage: Eukaryota > Metazoa > Chordata > Actinopteri > Salmoniformes > Salmonidae > Hucho > Hucho hucho. The sequence goes on from QNTS01014326.1 coordinate 7,813, forward strand.
GGTCTAATGAAACCAAGATTGAACTCTTTGGCCTGAATGCTAAGCGTCACATCTGAAGGAAACCTGGCACCATCCCTACGGTGAAGATTGGTGGTGGCAGCATCATGCTGTGGGGATGTTTTTCAGCGGCAGGGACTGGGAAATTAGTCAGGATCGAGGGAGAGATGAAAAGTACAGAGAGATCCTTGATGAGAACCTGCTCCAGAGCGCTCAGGACCTCAGACTGGGGCGAAGGTTCACCTTCTAACAGGACAACAACCCTAAGCACACAGACAAGACAATGCAGGAGTGGCTTCGGGAAAAGTCTCTGAATGTCCTTGAGTGGCCCAGCCAGAGCCAGGACTTGAACCTGATCGAACATCTCAGGAGAGACATGAAAATAGCTGTGCAGCAACGCTCCCCATCCATCCTGACAGAGCTTGAGAGGATCTGCAGAGAAAAATAGGAGAAACTCCCCAAATACAGGTGTGCCAAGCTAGACTTTAATCACTGCTAAAGGTGCTTCAACAAAGTACTGAGTAAAGTGTCTGAATACTTATGTAAATGTGATATTTACATTTATTTTTTGTATAAATATGCAAACATTTCTAAAAACCTTGTTTTTGCTTTGTCATTATTGGGGAAATTTGTGTAGATTGAGGGGGGAAATGATTTAATAAATGTTAGAATAAGGTTGTAACGTAAAGAATTGTGGAAAAAGTAAATGGGTCTGAACACTTTCCGGAGGCTCTGTATAAGGTTGGTGATTTCATCTTTCATGAATCCCTTTGTAACAGGGGGAATAGATGCATAGTGTGTAAATGAAATTAACATAATACTCCAAAATCCCATACAAATCTGACTGTTTAAGTTAGAGATATCTGTTTCTCAAAACACCACATCCTCAGAGGAAGGTGGCAGAGCTGCAGCCTCAAGCTACCGGGGTCATTTTAATACCAGAGGCATATTATTGATCAGAGGTGGTTTATTCAATTGTTCACAATTTTCATGAGTTTGTCAACCAACTTGTTTTCAACAAATCTAAGTCATTGTTTGGTGTTTCTGTATCAAGATGGATTAGGGAAAACCAAAACACATAACTCCACCTCCTGTATAGTCATTTGGTGAATAGGACTTTTATTTGAATCTAGGTTTCTCTGGAGACATAATGACAAGTTATCCATACCACCAGAATGTGGAAGGGGACCTGTATCAGTGATTTAGACCAGATAGACAGATCATCTGTAGAGATGTAGTTCCCCATGTACTCACCTCAGATTGTACTTTTCTATGCCATGTATCATATGACTGTGTACAAAACCAAAAGTATCTGAACTCTAAGGCAACTCTAAACAAGTATTTAGTACCTGTATTCTAAGGCAACTCTAAGAAGTATTTAGTACCTGAACTCTAAGGCAACTCTAAACAAGTATTTAGTACCTGTATTCTAAGGCAACTCTAAGAAGTATTTAGTACCTGAACTTTAAGGCAACTCTAAACAAGTATTTAGTACCTGTATTCTAAGGCAACTCTAAGAAGTATTTAGTACCTGAACTCTAAGGCAACTCTAAACAAGTATTTAGTACCTGTATTCTAAGGCAACTCTAAGAAGTATTTAGTACCTGTATTCTAAGGCAACTCTAAACAAGTATTTAGTGAATCTAGGTTTCTTCTTTCTACATATCATCAGAGGGTGGAGGGGGACGTATCAGATAGACAGATCATCTGCAGAGATGGAACACCTTATGTACTCGCCTATGGTTATAAGTGGTTATAACTAGGTATGACCATGTATAACATCTAAATGACCTCATATAAATGCTTAGTTGCAGTCAGAACAGCTCATAATAGTCTGTCAGTGGTATGAATACTTGGTAGAACTGTAATACAGAGACCAGCTACCTTCTTAATGTACACATAGCGCTGTACTGGTGTATATACTCAGAATAATTGTTATTATTTTATAGATTGTTACATTATATATTAATACAATAAATCCTATAATATACTCTCCCTTTATCCTCCCTCCCTGGTCTGTGTTCTCCCTCTACCCTGCAACTAACCTCCCTCCCTGGTCTGTGTTCTCCCTCTACCCTCCCTCTCTCTACCCTCCCTCCCTGGTCTGTGTTCTCCCTCTACCCTCCAACTAACCTCCCTCCCTGGTCTGTGTTCTCCCTCTAGCCTCCCTCCCTGGTCTGTGTTCTCCCTCTACCCTCCAACTAACCTCCCTCCCTGGTCTGTGTTCTCCCTCTACCCT
>QNTS01014333.1:0-16238 GCA_003317085.1 Hucho hucho
AACATGTTCACAACTACAAACACAACTACAGTATGGAACATGTTCACAACTACAAACACAACTACAGTATGGAACATGTTCACAACTCTAAACACAACTACAGTATGGAACATGTTCACAACTACAAACACAACTACAGTATGGAACATGTTCACAACTACAGTATGGAACATATTCACAACTCCAACGTCTTTTCAAAATGCAATATTCACTTTACTTTTGATTTGATTTTCTAGTATTGCCCAGTTTTATAGAAAGTTATACATTTCTAGATTTTTACCTCATAAATGTATCAATTTGATTTTAGTTTATGTTGGATGGAAAAAACAAATAAAAAACAGAAATATGAATGCAACATGCAAAAATGTCTAAGGTTTTACTGAGTTACAGTTCAAATGAGGAAATCAGTCAATTGAAATAAATGTATTAGGCCCTAATCTATGGATTTCACATGACTGGGAACACAGATACCTTAAAACAAAAAGTAGGTGCGTGGATCAGAAAACCAGTCAGTATCTGGTGTGACCACCATTTCCCTCATGCAGCGTGACACATCTCCTTCACATAGAGTTGATCAGGCTGTTGATTGTGGCCTGTGGAATGTTGTCCCACTCCTCATCAATGGCTGTGCGAAGTTGCTGGATATTGGCGGGAACTGGAACACAGCACTCTGTATGGTAGAACCATGGTGTAGCCGGAGGACAGCTAGCTTCCATCATCCTCTGGGTACATTGACTTCAATACAAAACCTAGGAGACTCATGGTTCTCACCTCCTGCCATAGACTTACACAGTAATTTTGACAACTTCCAGAGGACGTCCTCCAACCTATCAAAGCTCTTGCAGCATGAACGGACATGTTATCAACCCAATCAAAGGATCACAGAATGAATCCAGTACTGAAAGCATAAGCTACCGCTAGCTAGCACTGCAGTGTATAAAATGTGGTGAGTAGTTGACTCAAAGAGAAAGACCATAGTTGGAAAGAACTTCTGGATATCAGAGCGGCGGTAATCAAATCAAATCAAATCAAATTTTATTTGTCACATACACATGGTTAGCAGATGTTAATGCGAGTGTAGCGAAATGCTTGTGCTTCTAGTTCCGACCATGCAGTAGTATCTAACAAGTAATCTAACAAATTCACAACAACTACCTTGTACACACAAGAGTAAAGGAATGAATACGAGTATGTACATATAAATATATGGATGAGCGATGGCTGACCGGCATAGGCAAGATGCAGTAGATGGTATGGAGTACAGTATATACACATATATATATGAGATGAGTAATGTAGGATATGTAAACATTATATAAATGGCATTGTTTAAAGTGGCTAGTGATACATTATGTCATCCAATTATAATTATTAAAGTGGCTAGAGATTTGGGACGATGGCCGAACGGCATAGGCAAGATACAGTAGATGGTTTAGAGTACAGTGTATACATTTGATATGAGTATGTCGGATACGTAAACATTATATACAAAATTGTTTAAAGTGGCTAGTGATACATTTGTTACATCCAATTCCTATGTTTAAAGTGGCTAGAGATTTAAGTCAGTATGTTGGCAGCAGCCACTCAATGTTAGTGATGGCTGTTTAACAGTCTGATGGCCTTGAGGTAGAAGCTGTTTTTCAGTCTCTCGGTCCCAGCTTTGATGCACCTGTACTGACCTCGCCTTCTGGATGATAGCGGGGTGAACAGGCAGTGGCTCGGGTGGTTGTTGTCCTTGATGATCTTTTTGGCCTTCCTGTGACATCGGGTGGTGTAGGTGTCCTGGAGGGCAGGTAGTTTACCCCCGGTGATGCGCTGTGCAGTCCTCACTACCCTCTGGAGAGCCTTACGGTTGTGGGCGGAGCAGTTGCCGTACCAGGCGGTGATACAGCCCGACAGGATGCTCTCGATTGTGCATCTGTAAAAGTTTGTGAGTGATTTTGGTGACAAGCCGAATTTCTTCAGCCTCCTGAGGTTGAAGAGGCGCTGTTGCGCCTTCTTCACCACGCTGTCTATGTGGGTGGACCATTTCAGTTTGTCCGTGATGTGTACGCCGAGGAACTTAAAACTTTCCACCTTCTCCACTACTGTCCCCTCGATGTGGATAGGGGGGTGCTCCCTCTCCTGTTTCCTGAAGTCCACGATCATCTCCTTTGTTTTGCTGACATTGAGTGAGAGGTTATTTTCCTGACACCACACTCCGAGGGCCCTCACCTCCTCTCTGTAGGCCGTCTCGTCGTTGTTGGTAATCAAGCCTACCACTGTAGTGTCGTCAGCAAACTTGATGATTGAGTTGGATGCGTGCTTGGCCACGCAGTCATGGGTAAACAGGGAGTACAGGAGAGGGCTGAGAACGCACCCTTGTGGGGCCCCAGTGTTGAGGATCAGCGGGGTGGAGATGTTGTTTCCTACCCTCACCACCTGGGACCGGCCCGTCAGGAAGTCCAGGACCCAGTTGCACAGGGCTGGGTCGAGACCCAGGGTCTCGAGCTTAATGACGAGCTTGGAGGGAACTATGGTGTTAAATGCTGAGCTGTAGTCGATGAACAGCATTCTTACATAAGTATTCCTCTTGTCCAGATGGGTTAGGGCAGTATGCAGTGTGATTGCGATTGCGTCGTCTGTGGACCTATTGGGACGGTAAGCAAATTGGAGTGGGTCCAGGGTGTCTGGTAGGATGGAGGTGATATGATCCTTGACTAATCTCTCAAAGCACTTCATGATGACGGAAGTGAGTGCTACGGGGCGATAGTCATTTAGCTCAGTCACCTTAGCTTTCTTGGGAACAGGAACAATGGTGGCCCTCTTGAAGCATGTGGGAACAGCAGACTGGGATAGGGACTGATTGAATATGTCCGTAAACACACCAGCCAGCTGGTCTGCGCATGCTCTGAGGACACGGCCAGGGATGCCATCTGGGCCGGCAGCCTTGCGAGGGTTAACACATTTAAATGTTTTTCTCACATTGGCTGCGGTGAAGGTGAGCCCGCAGGTTTTGGTAGCGGGCCGTGTCGGTGGCACTGTATTGTCCTCAAAGCGAGCAAAGAAGTTGTTTAGTTTGTCTGGGAGCAGGACGTCATGGTCCNTCCGCCCTCCTTTCGGCAAGTCTGACCATGACTCCATTTTGTTGCTCCCAGCCTACAAACAGAAACTAAAACAGGAAACGCCCGTTCTCAGGTCTGTTCAACGCTGGTCCGACCAATCTGATTCCATGCTGCAAGATTGCTTCGAGCACGTGGACTGGGATATGTTCCGGATAGCATCTGACAACAACATTGATGTATACGCTGATTCGGTGAGCGAGTTTATTAGCAAGTGCATTGGTGATGTTGTACCCATAGCAAATATCAAAACCTTCCCCAACCAGAAACCGTGGATTGATGGCAGCATTCGCGCAAAACTGAAAGCGCGAACCACTGCTTTTAACCAGGGTAAGGCGACCGGAAACATGTTTGAATACAAACAGTGTAGCTATTCCCTCCGCAAGGCAATCAAACAAGCTAAGCGTCAATATAGAGACAAAGTAGAGTCACAATTCAACGGCTCAGACACAAGAGGAATGTGGCAGGGTCTACAGTCAATCACGGACTACAAAAAGAAAGCCAGCCCCGTCGCGGACCATGACGTCCTGCTCCCAGACAAACTAAACAACTTCTTTGCTCGCTTTGAGGACAATACAGTGCCACCGACACGGCCCGCTACCAAAACCTGCGGGCTCACCTTCACCGCAGCCAATGTGAGAAAAACATTTAAATGTGTTAACCCTCGCAAGGCTGCCGGCCCAGATGGCATCCCTGGCCGTGTCCTCAGAGCATGCGCAGACCAGCTGGCTGGTGTGTTTACGGACATATTCAATCAGTCCCTATCCCAGTCTGCTGTTCCCACATGCTTCAAGAGGGCCACCATTGTTCCTGTTCCCAAGAAAGCTAAGGTGACTGAGCTAAATGACTATCGCCCCGTAGCACTCACTTCCGTCATCATGAAGTGCTTTGAGAGATTAGTCAAGGATCATATCACCTCCATCCTACCAGACACCCTGGACCCACTCCAATTTGCTTACCGTCCCAATAGGTCCACAGACGACGCAATCGCAATCACACTGCATACTGCCCTAACCCATCTGGACAAGAGGAATACTTATGTAAGAATGCTGTTCATCGACTACAGCTCAGCATTTAACACCATAGTTCCCTCCAAGCTCGTCATTAAGCTCGAGACCCTGGGTCTCGACCCAGCCCTGTGCAACTGGGTCCTGGACTTCCTGACGGGCCGGTCCCAGGTGGTGAGGGTAGGAAACAACATCTCCACCCCGCTGATCCTCAACACTGGGGCCCCACAAGGGTGCGTTCTCAGCCCTCTCCTGTACTCCCTGTTTACCCATGACTGCGTGGCCAAGCACGCATCCAACTCAATCATCAAGTTTGCTGACGACACTACAGTGGTAGGCTTGATTACCAACAACGACGAGACGGCCTACAGAGAGGAGGTGAGGGCCCTCGGAGTGTGGTGTCAGGAAAATAACCTCTCACTCAATGTCAGCAAAACAAAGGAGATGATCGTGGACTTCAGGAAACAGGAGAGGGAGCACCCCCCTATCCACATCGAGGGGACAGTAGTGGAGAAGGTGGAAAGTTTTAAGTTCCTCGGCGTACACATCACGGACAAACTGAATTGGTCCACCCACACAGACAGCGTGGTGAAGAAGGCGCAACAGCGCCTCTTCAACCTCAGGAGGCTGAAAAATTTAGCTTGGCCCCCAAAAACACTCACAAACTTTTACAGATGCACAATCGAGAGCATCCTGTCGGGCTGTATCACCGCCTGGTACGGCAACTGCTCCGCCCACAACCGTAAGGCTCTCCAGAGGGTAGTGAGGACTGCACAGCGCATCACCGGGGGTAAACTACCTGCCCTCCAGGACACCTACACCACCCGATGTCACAGGAAGGCCAAAAAGATCATCAAGGACAACAACCACCCGAGCCACTGCCTGTTCACCCCGCTATCATCCAGAAGGCGAGGTCAGTACAGGTGCATCAAAGCTGAGACTTGGAATCACTGGCCACTTTAATAATGGAACACTAGTCACTTTAATAATGGAACACTAGTCACTTTAATAATGTTTACATACTGCTTTACTCATCTCTTATGTATATTCTGTATTCTATTCTACTATATTTTAGTCAACGCCACTCCGACATTGCTCAATCTAATATTTATTTACTTCTTAATTCCATTCTTTTACTTTTAGATTTGTGTGTATTGTCTTGAATTGTTAGATACTGCTGCACTGTAGCTAGGAACACAAGCATTTCGCTACACCCGTGATAACATCAGTTAAATATGTGTAGGGTGACCAATAACATTTGATTTGATTTACATTCTCCCCTGCTGAATTCCACTTGCACAAACAAAATGAGGAAAACATACATACCCACATACAATCAGCAAAAGACCGAAAAACTGTCCTCGTCATCACCATCCTCTCCCTCCTGACGTTCTACTGCCCCTACCACATGTTGTTTCCTCTCAAACGGAGCTCCCCTGCTGAGCTTCTACTCGCATAAATGATACTATGCCGCCACCCTTTGGTGAAGTGCGGAGTTGCAAGGTGGTGAACTTAAAATAACCCTGATTTACCTACTAACATAAAAGCTCAAATAAAATGGCAAAATATGTATATAATATTGGTAGATACAAATAATAACCAATTCAGAGGATTATCTATGACTACCTGAGGATGCAGCTTGTGTGTGAAAGTCAACACAGTTCATATGCTATAGGCCTCCAGTGTGCATCAGCGATACTTCTTGAAGCCGGCTCACCAGTGCTTCGTTTTAGCCTATTTTGTTGCCTGTTCCTACCGGAACAGGATCCGGCATCTCTCCGTTTTAGCCTACCGGAACAGGATCCGGCATCTCTCCGTTTTAGCCTACCGGAACAGGATCCGGCACCTCTCCGTTTTGGATCCGGCACCTCTCCAGAACCTTTTTGTCCGGATCCGGAACCTTACGTGGCATGAAACATTATTTTCACTTTTAAAAGAAAATTAAAATAATTAATTAATTAAAGTTGCCTCTTCGTTAATTATCCTGCCCCCACAAAAAAAACGTACTGCTCTATGCCACTACGCAAATGCGATGATATGCATGATGCTTTATTATAAAGGAGATTTTCTCTCATGCGTTCCGGTACCTCAGAACTCAGAACAGGTCACCCCCCTCCCTCTACCGCTCACCTGCAACACTGTAACCTGTTTAAGACCAACGCGTGGTCTATGTGAGAAGCGCGCCAGTATCTAACTAGAATGAGATTCCCTTTCTATGATCTCTGTCTCTCTCTCTCCGAGAGCCTGAAAAAATAAAAAACTAACTCTGAACCAATTACATTAATTCGGGGACATGTCGAAAAGCAGTAAACATTTTAAGCCTGTGACTCTCATCTCTCCAGCGTTGCACTTCATCATGTATTTCCTTGTAGAATCATTGCCGCGCGAAGGGTTCTGGGGGAACTGCAGCACTCCTGATTAATTTAAACTTGCCAAAGTTACAGTATAACTGCTGTCTGTTCAGAAAGAAATGAAATCATTCAGAATAGCCCACTACACCACGAGAAGGCCTAGAATTTAGCCAAAGAGGATCAATAGCTTCTTTTAAAAATAGCTCTGTGGATTGTAGCCCAATAACAAGGAATTGCCTACAGTCGGGAACGTGCGGAAAATCTGTCAGACAAAACATTTAAAATTACAATCCAGCGAAAACACAGGTTGGAAAGCAATGATTCTATTTCTAGTCATCTCTCCTCCTTCCAGGCTTTTTCTTCTCTTGACTTTATATTGCAATTGGCCAACTTTCATAAATTAGGTGCATTACCGCAACTGATGGCACCTGGGTACCTGCTTCTATAAACCAATGAGGAGATGGGAGAAGCAGGACTTGCAGCGCGATCTTCGTCACAAATAGAACTGACTTCTATTTTAGCCCTTGGCAATGCAGACGCTCGTTGGCGCGCGCGAGCAGTGTGGGTGCAATAACTGAATAATATAGATTTCTAAATGTATTTTGTAACTCTCGCGCACGCGACGCGAGCGGTGTAGTCAGGGTATTAGGCTACTACGAATGTTCCCCACGTGTGCAACTTGTGTACCTGCCTCTACTCTACTGCTCTATGCCACTACGCAAACGCCATGATATGCATGATGCTTTATTATAAAGGTGATTTTCTCTCATGTGTTTCCGGTACCTCAGAACTCCACAGGTCACCCCCCTCCCTCTAGGCTCACTTTTTGTTAGGGCACCAGTGTAACAGCTGTCCAGCTCAGACAAGAAGACTGGTCTCGGCACCAGTGTAACAGCTGTCCAGCTCAGACAAGAAGACTGGTCTCCCCACCAGTGTAACAGCTGTCCAGCTCAGACAAGAAGACTGGTCTCCCCACCAGTGTAACAGCTGTCCAGCTCAGACAAGAAGACTGGTCTCCCCACCAGTGTAACAGCTGTCCAGCTCAGACAAGAAGACTGGTCTCTGCACCAGTGTAACAGCTGTCCAGCTCAGACAAGAAGACTGGTCTCCCCACCAGTGTAACAGCTGTCCAGCTCAGACAAGAAGACTGGTCTCCCCACCAGTGTAACAGCTGTCCAGCTCAGACAAGAAGACTGGTAATAATATTTGAGCCATTGCTCATTTTCTGTGAAGAACATGTAAAATAACACATTTTCAGTAAGTGTACACTGTGCACCCCCCTACACATGTACAGTTGAAGTCGGAAGTTTACATACACCTTAGCCAAATACATTTAAACTCAGTTTTTCACAATTCCTGACATTTAATCCTAGTATAAATACCCTGTCTTAGGTCAATTAGGATCACCACTTTATTTTAAGAATGTGAAATGTCAGAATAATTAGTAGAGAGAATGATTTATATCAGCTTTTATTTCTTTCATCACATTCCCAGTGGGTCAGAAGTTTACATACACTCAATTAGTATTTGGTTACATTGCCTTTAAATTGTTTAACTTGGGTCAAATGTTTTGTGTAGCCTTCCACAAGCTTCCCACAATAAGTTGGGTGAATTTTGGCCCATTCCTCCTGACAGAGCTGGTGTAACTGAGTCAGGTTTGTAGGCCTCCTTGCTCGCACACGCCTTTTCAGTTCTTCCCACTAATTTTCTATGGGATTGAGGTTAGGGCTTTGTGATGGCCACTCCAATACCTTGACTTTGTTGTCCTTAAGCCAATTTGTCACAACTTTGGAAGTATGCTTTGGGTCATTGTCCATTTGGAAGACCCATTTGCGACCAAGCTTTAACTTCCTGAATGATGTCTTGAGATGTTGCTTCAATATATCCACATAATGTTTCTTCCTCATGATGCCTTCTATTTTGTGAAGTGCACCAGCAAAGCACCCCCACAACATGATGCTGCCACCCCCGTGCTTCACGGTTGGGATGGTGTTCTTCGGCTTGCAAGCCTCCCCCTTTTTCCTCCAAACATAACGATGGTCATTATGTCCAAACAGTTCTATTTTGTTTCATCAGAAAATTATGTAATGGCTTTAGAAGCTTCTGATAGGCTAATTGACATAATTTGAGTCAACTGGAGGTGTATCTGTGGATGTACTGTATTTCAAGGCCTACCTTCATACTCAGTGCCTCTTTGCTTGACATCATGGGAAAACCAAAAGAAATCAGCAAAGACCTCAGAAAATAAATTGTAGACTTCCACAAGTCTGTTCATCCTTGGGAGAAATTTCCAAACGCCTGAATGTACCACGTTCATCTGTACAAACAATAGTACGCAAGTAATATCACCATGGGACCACGCAGCCATCATACCGCTCAGGAAGGAGACGCGTTCTGTCTCCTAGAGATGAACGTACTTTGGTGCGAAAAGTGCAAATCAATCAACAGAAAAGGACCTTGTGAAGATGCTGGAGGAAACAGGTACAAAAGTATCTATATCCACAGTAAAACGAGTCCTATATCAACATAACCTGAAAGGCCACTCAGCAAGGAAGAAGCCACTGCTCCAAAACAGCCATAAAAAAGCCTGACTACGGTTTGCAACTGCACATGGGGACAAAAATCATACTTTTTGGAGAAATGTCCTCTGGTCTGATGAAACAAAATAGAACTGTTTGGACATAATGACCATCGTTATGTTTGGAGGCATCTCCAAAACTATAGTTTGTTAACAAGAAATTTGTGGAGTGGTTGAAAAATGAGTTTTAATGAGTCCAACCTAAGTGTATGTAAACTTCAAATTTCAACTGTATGTGAGTGAGATGTTAGTAAAATTCCTGAACTAAGTGTTTTCATCATTCTAGATTGCAGCCGGTAGCAACAAGAGGAAGCACTGCGAGGTGTGTGGACCCAAGAAGGACAGGAAGACACAGTACACATGCATCCAGTGCAAGAAATACATTTGTAACACACACTCAGTAAAATTCTGTCCCTCATGTGGTGTGTAGACTGGCCTTAATTTGTGTTCAATGGGGCTCATTTATAATTTCCATAAAATACTGTATGTAAAATCTTTCCTTCCAATTTGTTTGTTATTGCTCAAAGCAATAAACATAATCAGATGACCTGGCCTCCACAATCACCCGACCTCAACCCAATTGAGATGGTTTGAGATGAGCTGGACCGCAGAGTGAAGGAAAAGCAGACAACAAGTGCTCAGCAGATGTGGGAACTCCTTCAAGACTGTTGGAAAAGCATTCCTCATGAAGCTGGTTCAGAGAATGCCAAGAGTGTGCAAAGCTGTCATCAAGGCAAAGGCGGCCTACTTTGAAGAATCTCAAATGTAAAATATATTTTGATTTGTTTAACCTGTGTGGGGTTCATGTTTTTGTTATTCACCCAAAGTTCACGGGTCTGATGTCATGTTATTGGGTTTTTATAACAATACAGCCATAACAATTTACATAAAAATAGATGTAGATGTTGACTGATATCAATTAATATAGACAGCATACATGGTTAATATTTGCCATTTACCTGCTAGATCACATTTATCAATAAAAGCACTGTTAGTTTTTTTTGATAAAGTGATTTTTGTCAACAAAAATCTATTATAATCAAGACATGGGTGGAATAAATCATGTTCTCTCAACCAGCTTCATGAGGTAGTCACCTGGAATGCATTTCAATGAACAGGTGTGCCTTGTTAAAAGTGAATTTGTGGAATTTCTTTCCTTAATGCGTTTGAGCCAATCAGTTGTGTTGTGACAAGGTAGGGGTGGTAGAAGATAGCCCTATTTGGTAAAAGACCAAGTCCATATTATGGCCAGAACAGCTCAAATAAGCAAAGAGAAACGACAGTCCATCATTACCATGAACGTCAGTCAATCCAGAAAATCTCAAGAACTTTGAAAGTTTCTTCAAGTGCAGTCGCAAAAACCATCAAGTGCTGTGATGAAACTGGCTCTCACGAGGACTGCCACAGGAAAGGAAGACCCAGAGTTACCTCTGCTGCAGAGGATAATTTCAGTAGAGTTACCAGCCTCAGAAATTGCAGCCCAAACAAATACTTCACAGTAATAGACACATCTCAACATCAACTGTTCAGAGGTGTCACGCCCTGACCTGTATGAGCCTTTTTATGTTTCATTTTGGTTTGGTCAGGGTGTGATTTGGGGTGGGCATTCTATGTTCTATTTTGTATTTCTTTGTTTTTGGCCGGGTATGGCTCTCAATCAGGGACAGCTGTCTATCGTTGTCTCTGATTGGGAACCATACTTAAGTAGCCCTTTTTCCCTCCTGTCTTTGTGGGAAGTTAACTTTGTTTGTAGTTTGTGTAAGTGTCTATGTGCGACACAGTATTGTCCGATCTTTGTTCTAAGGTTTTGTTTTGGTGAGTTAAACTTAAATAAACATGTTTTTCTCAACCCGGCACGCTGCGCCTTGGTCCATTCGTGAAGATCGTGACAAGAGGAGACTGCGTGAATCATGTCTTCATGATCGAATTGCTGTACAGAAACCACTACTAAAGGACACCAATAATAAGAAGAGACTTGCTTGGGCCAAGAAACACGAGTAATGAACATTAGACCGGTGGAAATCTGTACTTTGGTCTGATGAGTCCAACTTTGAGGTTTTTTGATCCAACCCCCGTGACTTTGTGAGACGCAGAGTCGGTGAACGGATGATCTCCGCATTTTTGGTTCCCACTGTGAAGCATGGAGGAGGAGGTGTGATGGTGTGGAGGTGCTTTGCTGGTGACACTGTCAGTGATTTATTTAGAATTCAAGGCATACTTAACCAGCATGGCTACCACAGCTTTCTGCAGCAATATGCCATCCCATCTGGTTAGTGGGACTATTGTTTGTTTTTCAACAGAACAATGACCCAACACACCTCCAGGCTGTGTAAGGGCTATTTGACCAAGGAGAGTGATGGAGAGCTGCATCAGATGACCTGGCCTCCACAATCACCCGACCTCAACCCAATTGAGACGGTTTGGGATGAGTTAGACCGCAGAGTGAAGGAAAAGCAGCCAACAAGTGTTCAGCATATGGGGGAACTCCTTCAAGACTGTTAGAAAAGCATTCCAGGTGAAGCTGGTTGAGAGAATGCCAAGCTGGTTAAGAGAATGCCAAGAGTGTGCAAAGCTGTCATCAAGGCAAAGTGTGTGTCACGACTTCCGCCGAAGTCCCTCTCCTTGTTCGAAGTCCCTCTCCTCTCCTTGTTCGGGCGGCGGTCGACGTCACCGGTCTTCTAGCTGCCACCGATCCATCTTTCATTTTCTGTTGGTTTTGTCTTCATTTTTTACACACCTGGTTTCCATTCCCATAATTACATGTTCCTTCTTTAACCCTCTGTTTCCCCCATGTTTTTGTGCGTGATTATTCGTTGTAATCTCGGTCCGTTGTTTCGTGTGATTTTTATATCACTACGTGTATTGTTGTCTTATTGAATAAAGTTTATGAATACTCATCTTTGTTGTCCTGCGCCTGACTCCGCTGTACCTGCATCACCGAGACCCATTACAGTGTGGCAACTTTGAAGAATCTCAAATATAAAATATATTTTGATTTATTTAACACTTTTTTTGGTTACTACATGATTCCATAGTTTTGATGTCTTCACTATTATTTTACAATGTTATTCTACAAACAACTTTGGCTCAACTTACCCCACTCTCCCCTGTGTCGTCTCTGCATTTTCAAAGTTACCAAATTATTTGTTACTGTAGTACGTCTCAATATGAATCGATTAATGAATGAAATGTATGTAACAGTGTAATTTTTCATTCATTAATAGATTCTGATTGTTGTTAATGAGATATGATTACTGTAATATCCCTCTGTACCTGGTTGATTTTCTATTACATTTACTGAACACTAGATGGAGATGGTGCCCAGATTTAAAACCTGTAGTTGATGGAATAATTTGTTATTTCCCTCTCGGCCTCTCCCTTCTATGTGTACATTGAAACGGTCAGTTACCTGTTCGGCCGTGACTACAGTTTCATCTAACCAAAGTCTTCTGAACTATTGCACTCACCCTGTAGAATTAGTTCGTTAGTCTCCATAAATTAGGACTGATCCTGCTCATCTAAGCATGGTGGTAGGGGCAGAGCACAGTAGAGAACTGTCAATGGAGGAGACATCATCATAGACTGAAGAGTGGGTGAATCTAGAGCGACTGACCAGAACTATAGGTCCTGGTCAAAGGTAGTACACTATGTAGAGAATAGGGTGGGTAGCATTTGGGATGCATTAAAAGACTGTGAATGGAGAAGACATCATAGACCGTACATTAAGTGAAGGAGCCATCCTCAAACACACATATTATACAACAACAGAACATACTCTGACAGGGCTTCCTGCCTGGACCTGCTGGGTGTGTGTGGGAGAGATAGAATCCTGATCTTGGGGTGTCCCTCTGTGTCGTGTGTCGTGATGGCCAAGGAGGTGAACATACACACACACACACACACACTGGACACACGACAGAGGGAACCGAGGGACACCCTAAGATGACGATGCCATCCCTCCCACGCAAAGGAGCATCCGTCCATCTGCTCCCTCCCTCCCTCCGCTCCCTCCCTCCCTCCGCTCCCTCCCTCCCTCCCTCCGCTCCATATACAGTGGCTTTGGAAAGTATTCAGTTTTTTCCCTCATCAATCTACACACACTACCCCGTAATGAGAAAGCAAAAAACTGTTTTTTAGAAATGTTTCCTAATTTATCAAAAATGAAAAAATGAAATATCACATTTACATAAGTATTCAGACCCTTTACTCAGTACTTTGATGAAGGACCTTTGGCAGCGATTACAGCTTTGAGTCTTCTTGGGTATGACTCTACTGGCTTGGCACACCTGTATTTGGGGAGTTTCTCCCATTCTTCTCTGCATATCCTCTCAAGCTCTGTCAGGATGGATGGGGAGCGTTGCTGCACAGCTATTTTGAGGTCCCTCCAGAGATGTTCGATCGGTTTCAAGTCCGGGCTCTGGCTGGGCCACTCAAGGACAGTCAGAGACTTGTCCTGAAGCCACTCCTGTGTTGTCTTGGCTGTATGCTTAGGGTCATTGTCCTTTGGAAGGTGAAACCTCGCCCCAGTCTGAGGTCCTGAGCACTCTGGAGCAGGTACTCTGTACTTTGCTCCGTTCATCTTTCCCTTGATCCTGACTAGTCTCCCAGTTCCTGTCGCTGAAAAAACATCCCCACAGCATGATGCTGCCACCACCATGCTTCACCATAGGGATGGTGCCAGGTTTCCTCCAGATGTGACACTTGGCATTCAGGCCAAAGAGTTCAATCTTGGTTTCATCATACCAGAGAATCTTGTTTCTCATGGTCTGAGAGTCTTTAGGTGCCTTTTGGCAAACTTAGTGGGCTGTCATGTGCCTTTTATGGAGGAGTGGCTTCCACCTGGACACTACCATGAAGGCCAGATTGGTGGAGTGCTGCAGAGATGGTTGCCCTTCTGGAAGTTTCTCACATCTCCACAGAGGAACTCAAGAGCTCTGTCAGAGTGACCATCGTGTTGTTGGTCACCTCCCTGATCAAGGCTCTTCTCCCCCTATTGCTCAGTTTGGCCGGGTGGCCAGCTCTATGAAGAGACTTGGTGGTTCCAAACTTCTTCCATTTAAGAGTCATGGAGGCCACTGTATTCCTGGGAACCTTTAATTCTGCAGAAATATTTTGGTACCCTTCCCCAGATCTCTGCCTTGACACAATCCTGTCTCTGAGCTCTATGGACAATTCCTTCGACTTCATGGCTTGATTTTTGCTCTGACATACACTGTCAACTGTGGGACGTTATATAGACAGGTGTATGCCTTTCCAAATCATGTCCATTCAATTTAATTTAATACAGGTGGACTCCAATCAAGCTGTAGAAACATCTCAAGGATGATCAATGGAAACAGGATGCACCTGAGCTCAATTTCTCATAGCAAAGGGTAGCTCAATTCATAGCTCAATTTCGAGTCTCATAGCAAAGGGTCTGAATACTTGTTTAAATAAGTACTGATGTACTTCAGTTTTTTATTTTTTATAAATGTTCAAAAATGTCTAAAAACCTGTTTTTGCTTTGTCATTATGGGGTATTGTGATGTCATTATGGGGTATTGTGATGTCATTATGGCGTATTGTGATGTTATTATGGGGTATTGTGATGTCATTATGGGGTGTTGGGATGTCATTATGGGGTTTTGGGATGTTATTATGGGGTGTTGTGATGTCATTATGAGGTATTGTGATGTCATTATGGGGTATTGTGATGTCATTATGGGGTATTGTGATGTCATTATGGGGTATTGTGATGTCATTATGGGGTAGTGTGTGTAGATTGTTGAGGATGTTTTATTTATTTAATCCATTTTAGAACAAGGCTGTAAGGTAACAAAATGTTGAAAAAGTCCAGGGGTCTGAATACTTTCCGAAGGCACTGAATACAGTAGCTAGCTAGGCCATTAGTGTGAGCAGTGAGGGGTCTGGTTGTTGTGTTGTTGTTCTACCATCTGTCGTATAGTACACATCTGACTGTTCTGACTCACATTCTGTTGATCAAAATAAGCAACGTAATGAAAATCAGACTGTGGACTGAAATAGGTGCCAGTACTGGGGCTGTGTATATTTAGGTGCCGGAATTAGGCAATCTTTTTTAAGTCTATATTCTATGGTGTCAGAACTCAAGCAGTAGAATATCTGAGTTGTCGGTACTCGGTACTTAGTGTTGATTGGTGCGGAGAGATTAAACTGCCAGCAGTCAGATGACCTAGTGGCCTCACGAGGGGAATGTTATCCATATTTTTTATAATTTTGTAATTAATAAACATATGTTTTGTTTTTTATATAAAGTGTACAATTGGGATGCAAACTAAACATTTTATACATTTCAACTCTGTACCTGACATGTTACAAGTGTCTTGTTTTTTTTTTATGTGTTTTTATGTTTCAAAGTATATTTGTTTCAGACGACCAAGATACACTGTGCTGATCATGATTTAGAACGCTTCAGTAAAATAGTTTAAAGACAGACGTTATTATATCAGGAGTCTGGTTTTGTGTTGGTGTATTGGACAGGGAAGCTGCCATCTGTCGTAAAGTACACAGCTAGTCCAGGCTCTGACTCACATTTTCTGTCGCTGTAATAGGCTACACGCACGATGTATTGCCTACGTACTTCTGCTAACATTCTCAGCCAACCAATGATTCGCAGTGTAAACAACCACCAAACTGAATGGTAGCTATCTCGTGACGATAAGGTCTACAGTCAAACAAACTGAATGGTAAATATCTCGTGGTGATAATCTCTACAGTCAAACAGACTGAATGGTAAATATCTCGTGGTGATAAGGTCTACAGTCAAACAAACTGAATGGTAGCTATCTCGTGACGATAAGGTCTACAGTCAAACAGACTGAATGGTAAATATCTCGTGGTGATAATCTCTACAGTCAAACAGACTGAATGGTAAATATCTCGTGATGATAATCTCTACAGTCAAACAGACTGAATGGTAAATATCTCGTGGTGATAATCTCTACAGTCAAACAGACTGAATGGTAAATATCTCGTGACGATAAGCTCTACAGTCAAACAGACTGAATCGTCGCTACAATATCTCGTGGCGATAATCTCTACAGTCAAACAGACTGAATGGTAAATATCTCGTGGTGATAATCTCTACAGTCAAACAGACTGAATGGTAAATATCTCGTGACGATAATCTCTACAGTCAAACAAACTGAATCGTCGCTACAATATCTCGTGATGATAATCTCTA
>QNTS01014334.1:0-12386 GCA_003317085.1 Hucho hucho
GACTAGTCAAGGATCATATCACCTCCACCCTACCTGACACCCTAGACCCACTCCAATTTGCTTACCGCCCCAATAGGTACACAGATGACGCAATCACAATCACACTGCACACTGCCCTAACCCATCTGGACAAGAGGAATGCCTATGTAAGAATGCTGTTCATTGACTACAGCTCAGTAGTTAACACCAAAGTACCCTCCAAACTCATCATTAAGCTTGAGAACCTGAGTCTCGACCCCGCCAAGTGCAACTGACTCCTGGACTTTATGACGGGCCGCCCCCAGGTGGTGAGGATAGGAAACAACATCTCCACCCCGCTGATCCTCAACACTGGGGCCCCACAAGGGTGCGCTCTCAGCCCTCTCCTGTACTCCCTGTTCACTCATGACTGCGTGGCCATGCACGCCTCCAACTCAATCATCAAGTTTGCAGACGACACTACAGTGGATGGCTTGGTTACCAACAACGACGAGACGGCCTACAGGGAGGAGGTGAGGGCCCTAGGAGTGTGCTGTCAAGAAAATAACCTCACACTTGTCAACAAACAAAGGAGATGATCGTGGACTTCAGGGAACAGCAGAGGGAGCACCCCCCTATCCACATCGACGGGACAGTAGTGGAGAAGGTGGAAAGTTTTAAGTTCCTCGGCGTACACATCACGGACAAACTGAAATGGTCCAACCACACAGACAGCGTGGTGAAGAAGGCGCAACAGCGCCTCTACAACCTCAGGAGGCTGAAGAAATTTGGCTTGTCACCAAAAACTCACAAACTTTTACAGATGCACAATCGAGAGCATCCTGTCGGGCTGTATCACCGCCGGGTACGGCAACTGCTCCGCCCACAACCGTAAGACTCACCAGAGGGTAGTGAGGTCTGCACAAAGCATCACCGGGGGCAAACTACCTGCCCTCCAGTACACCTACACCACCCGAGGTCACAGGAAGGCCAAAAAGATAATCAAGGACAACAACCACCTGAGCCACTGCCTGTTCACCACGCTATCATCCAGAAGGCGAGGTCAGTACAGGTGCATCAAAGCTGTGACCGAGAGACTGAAAAACAGCTTATATCTCAAGGCCATCAGACTGTTACACAGCCATCACTAACATTGAGTGGCTGCTGCCAACATACAGACTCAAACTCTTGCCACTTTAATAATTAATAATTGGATGTAATAAATGTATCACTTGTCAATAAAACAATGCCACTTTATATAATGTTTACATACCCTACATTACTCATATCATATGTATATACTGTACTCTATACCATCTACTGCATCTTGCCTATGCCTTTCGGCCATCGCTCATCCATATATTTAATGTACATATACTTAATCATTCCTTTACACTTGTGTGTCAGGTAGTTGTTAGATTACTTGTTAGATATTACTGCACGGTCGGAACTAGATGCTCAAGTATTTCGCTACATTCGCATTAACACCTGCTAATCATGTGTATGTGACCAATACAGTTTGATTTGATTTGGTACCAGTTAGAACCATGTCCTGCTGACCAGAGCTTTAGTTACGTTTTACATAACTTCCTCAAATCAGACAGAGGGGAACTTTACCACATCAAACCAGACCCAGGATGTTTCATGGAACACACAATCATGTGACATCAGTAACTAATCTGGTCTCAGATCTGTTGGTGGCCTTTTGCCAACTCTTATGGTGTGTTGTGGTTCTGTGTGGCTCATTTTGTAGAGCATGGTGCTTTCAATGCCAGGATTGTTGGTTTGTTTCCCCTTAAGCCGCCAATATGGAAAGTGTATGCTTGACCACTTTTGGATGAAAGGTTATATTATATTTTATATGTCCTTTGGATCAACAGAACCATCACATGAACATGTTCTGTACCGCCTATCTAACTGTTTCCTTCTCTAGTTCTGTCCAACCCCTTATCCAGTGGGATGAATGTCACGTCACAGTTTTGTTTTGAGAGGAATAACAAATTCAAGCAAATGAGGAACAGTGTAAGGTTTAAATAGGGATAAACATTGGATGACTTACACACAGTAGGAGAGACCGAGAGACAGAAAGGGGAGAGAGTAATAAAGCAAGAGAGAGATAGAGAGACATAGAGAGACATAGAGAGACATAGACAGAGACAGAGACAGAGGAAGAGTTCTCTTCAAAAAACAGGTGATGCCATTTTGGTTTGTAGAATCATGTTGTAATTTTAACATATTTTATTGCAGAGAAATGTTTATAATATTTATGATACTTTTTTTATTCCCAGTTTGAAGGTTCCAGTGTAGAATAATCAACCATGTATTCTTACCCTTGTTGGCTCTCTGAAAATGTTATGTTGAGGATTTTCACCCCTACCCACTTCCAATACTTTAGAAACCTAACCTAACATCACTGATTGTTCCTGTCTCTGAACAGGTGATAACGCTCTATGTGGGGAGCATTATCTTCACCTGTCCTGTCACGTCATATCAGTAAAGAAGGAGAAAGACAGTTTGCATTGGTAAAGTGTTGCAACGTTGAAGTGCATTAATTTTAATCATATATCCTTTGAATTTCACAGTGATGGAAACGTTGTTGTATCTCACCCTGCTAATCTCAGGTCAGTTTACTGTGTGTGTGTCCCAGCAAACATGCCCACATTGGGCCGATGTGTTCTTGATAATCGGCTCCATATTGGCTCCCAGACATTGGCTCAGTGTGGCCCATTTCTGGTGAGGACAGACTTCACTTTTCCTGAATTAACTCTTTAGGCATCATCAGCAGTGGTGACGGTTTTGGAGAGTCTGGCATGCCCAAAGTAAAATGCCTGCCACTCAGGCCCAGAAACTAGGATATGCACATAATTAGTACTATTGAATCGGAAACACTCTGAAGTTTCTAAAACTGTTAAAATAATGTCTGTGAGTATAACATAACTGATATAGCAGGCGAAAACCCGAGGAATTTCTGTCCAGATAATTTTTTTTTGTGACATTTCCTGTTTGATACAATTTTCCTTTTATATCTTTAAGGATATCATCCGTGTAAAATATAATCGTTAATATTCATAAAAGGATACCAAAGGATGCTAATGCATAAATATGAGAGGTGCTATCCTCAAACAATCAAATGTTGTGCTTTCGCCGTGAAGCCTTTTTGAAATATTTTGATGACTATGCAACAGTTGTATATTGATGAATGTTTAATAATTCAACTTTTGGATTTTGAATTTGACGCCTGACATTTCACCGGGTAGTGTCCGGATTGGGGGGCTAGCGCCCCAGTTTAAAGCCCACTCTTCGGATCTGCTGTCCGTTTTGGCCCCATTTGGTCCTCAAAATGTTCTTATGTATTGGCCATATGCGTATTGACCACCGTATGGTAATTTATCAGTTGTTTCTCTTATGTATAGGTCTTTATGTATATACCATTTAACTACTTAGGGAGTAGCGGCGCGCTAGCTGGCCGCTCCCGACACTACCCGGTGAAATGTAAGGCGCCAAATTCAAAATCCAAAAGTTGAATTATTAAACATTCATCAATATACAAGTGTTGCATAGTCATCAAAAGCTCTGCTTCTTGGCAATATCACAGCGTTGTCATATTTCAAAAAGGCTTTACTGCGAAAGCACAACATTTGATTGTTTGAGGATAGCACCTCCAATATTTATGCATTAGCATAAATTCATATCCATCGCGGGTCACACAAAACCCATATAAGAGCTAAAGAAAATCACTTACCTTTCGAAGAACTTCTGCTGAGGGCTTCCCAAGTGTCCAACGAAGACATCTAATGGTTCTTTTGTTACAAAAAGTCATTTATTATATCCATAAATCTCCATTTGGTTGGCGCGTTATGATCAGAAAATCCACCGTTGAGTCGCCCATTGAACGGTGAAGAGAACACATTCAAATATACCTATAAACTTTCTACAAACAAATCAAACATAATTTTTTATGTATCCTTAGGTATCCTTTTATGTATATTTACTGTAATATTTCAAACGGACGATAACGTGAACAATAGGAAAGGAAAATAAAGTGGGGCGTGCTCACAATCTCGCACCCGTCAAACGTTGTTGACAAAAGTGGTCCCCTGACTACTTCCTCTTCCTATCTGTTCTGCTTAGTGCTTCCAGACTCTGTATAAAGACTGTTGACATCTAGTGGAAGCCATAGGTACTGCAGTCTCAGTCCTAGTTAAAATAGAAATGAATAGGCAGCCTGGAGAAGAAGGTCATGTACAAAAAAAACTGCAAATCTGGATGGATTTTCCTCGGGTTTTCACCTGCTATATCAGTTCTGTTATACTCACATACATTATTTTAACACTTTTAGAAACTTCAGAGTGTTTCCTATCCTATGTGCATATCCTGTTTTCTGGGCCTGAGTGGCAGGCATTTTACTTTGGGCACGCCAGACTCTCCAAAACCATCACCTCTGCTGCCACTCCCTAAGAAGTTAATTAGCACAAGTTAAATACAATATTACTAAAGTAATGAATAAATTGTAACATTTATGAGCCGTAATTTCTGTTAGGTGTTTTCACATATGGTCCTGTTTAAAATATCTGATCTCAGTCCTGTTTAAAGTGAACTGTGGTAAAAAAGAGAGCAACATAACTCAGTCCCCTCTGTATTCAAACTGTACTTGGCTTTGAATGAGGACTGAGACAAGCTTAGTTTGGTTCTCTTCGGGGCTCTCTTGAGGGTTCTGAGTTCATTTAGAGCGTTCACACTGTACAAAAATGTTTGCGAACCACACTGAGTTCACTGAAATTATCTGTAAGGGACCAAGTGTGAAAAAACCTTTATAAATTCAGCAAAAAAAGAAATGTCCTCTCACTGTCAACTGCGTTTATTTTCAGAAAACTTAACATGTGTAAATATTTGTATGAACAAAACAACTGAGACATAAACTGAACAAGTTCCACAGGCATGTGATTGACGGAAATTGAATAATGTGTCCCTGAAAAAAGGGGGGGTCAAAATCAAGAGTAACAGTCAGTATCTGGTGTTACCACCAGCTGCGTTAAGTACTGCAGTGCATTTCCTCCTCATGAACTGCACCAGATTTGCCAGTTCTTGCTGTGAGAGGTTATCCCACTCTTCCACCAAGGCACCTGCAAGTTCCCAGACATTTCTGGGGGGAATGGTCCTAGCCCTCACCCTCCGATCCAACAGGTCCCAGTCGTGCTCAATGGGATTGAGATCTGGGCTCTTCGCTGGCCATAGCAGAACACTGACTTTCCTGTCTTGCAGGAAACCACGCATAGAACAAGCAGTATGGCTAGTGGCATTGGCATGCTGGAGTGTCATGTCAGGGTGAGCCTGCAGGAAGGGTACCACATTAGAGAGGAGGATGTCTTCCCTGTAAAGCACAGCGTTAAGATTGCCTGCGATGACAAGAAGCTCAGTCCGATGATGCTGTGACACACCGCCCCAGACCATGACGGACCCTCCACCTCCAAATCGATCCCGCTCCAGAGTACAGGCCTCGGTGTAACGCTTATTCCTTCGACGATAAACGCAAATCCGACCATCACCCCTGGTGAGACAAAACCGCGACTCGTCAGTGAAGAGCAATTTTTGCGAGTCCTGTCTGGTTCAGCGAGAATGGGTTTGTGCCCATAGGCAACGTTGTTGCCGTTGATGTCTGGTGAGGACCTCCTTACAACAGGCCTACAAGACCTCAGTCCAACCTCTCTCAGTCTATTGCGGACAGTCTGAGCACTGATGGAGGGATTGTGCGTTCCTGGTGTAACTCGGGCAGTTGTTATTGCCATCCTGTATCTGTCCCGCAAGTGTGATGTTCGGATGTACCGATCCTGTGCAGGTGTTGTTACACGTGGTCTGCCACTGCGAGGATGATCAGATGTCCATCCTGTCTCCCTGTAGCGCTGTTTTAGGCGTCTCACAGTATGGACATTGCAATTTATTGCCCTGGCCACATCTGCAGTCCTCATGCCTCCTTGCAGCATGCCTAAGGCACGTTCACGCAGATGAGCAGGGATCCTGGGCATCTTTCTTTTTGTGTTTTTCAGAGTCAGTAGAAAGGCCTATTTAGTGTCCTATGTTTTCATACCCTTGATCTTAATTTCCTACCGTCTATAAGCTGTTAGTGTCTTAACGACCGTTCCACAGTTGCATGTTCATTAATTGTTTATGGTTCATTGAACAAGCATGGGAAACAGTGTTTAAACCCTTTACAATGAATTATCTTTGAAAGACAGGATCCTTTTTTTGCTGAGTTTATATCTAATGTCTTACATTGCTCCAGAAAGAGAACATAGTTTCTGCTGTCATTCACTGAGATGTTGCTGCTGGGCTTTGATTGGGCTAGCCCTTGTTGGGAAGGTGTGAGCTTGGACTTGGCTAGCCCTTGTTGGGCTGGTGTGGGCTTTCTTTGGGCTTGCTGTTGGCTAGCCCATGCCCACCTTGCCCACTGAATATCCACACAGGGCAAGTGCAGACATGTATGCTGGGTGTGTGTGTGTTCATGGCTTTAGGTGTGTGTGTGTTTACGGATGTAGTTTGTGTGTGTGTGTTTGCACACCTGGGAGTATAACATGTGCACAGATCCATAGATGTGTGTGGTTGGGGGCAAGATGTTGATGGAGAAAATGTCCCTCATTAATCATTATTCTGTTCACAGGGTTCTACACACCTTCCTCATGTCTTCATCAGTATCACTTCATTACCTACGATTTCAACTGGATTGAGGCCCAGAGTTACTGCAGAGCCCAATATACTGACCTGGCCAGAGTAGATGACATGGAGGACCATAACAGGCTGATAAACAGTTCCAGTTATCCTTCCTGGTTCTGGATCGGACTGAATATGGGAGACTCCATGAAGTGGCACTGGTCTCTGGCAGACAGACATTTCTACAGAGAGGGGGAGACTGAGTTCAGAAACTGGGACACTGGGATGCTCCAAAATGGCAACTGTGCTTTTATGAGTACATCTGGGCTGTGGAACAACGCCTCCTGTGATGACCAGCATCACTTCATCTGTTATGATGGTGAATGTTTACATACTAATGATGAAGCCTTTTCCAAGTGCTGGGGCTGCCATTGAGTTAAAACATAGACTCATGATAGCTTTAAGTTGTTAATCAGTTATTGATCTGTTATCAAATCAATGAGAACATGTACTATAGATGATCAGCAGATTATATTTGATTGGATATTTGTATTGATTATTGAATTTGACTTTTGCAGGAAAACAAGACACCAACCTAACATACGTCTTAATTCAGGAGAACAACACCTGGATAGATGCTCAGAGTTACTGCAGACAGTATCACACAGACCTGGTCAGTGTGAGGAACCAGACTGAGAACACAGAGCAGAAGATATCACTGAGGGGACTGCCTGTGTGGATCGGTCTGTTTCAAGACTCCTGGAGATGGTCAGACCAGAGTGACTCCTCATTCAGAAACTGGAAATTAGGATATCCTGATGCTTCAGGACAGAACTGTGTTTTATTGATTTCTAAATCAGTTGATTATACTGAATGGATTAATCATCCCTGTGACCACAGACATAATTTCTTCTGCTACACTGGTAAGTTACCATATTCTCCCCCTGATCTACCTGATATTATGATAACAGGAGAACTTGAATGTTTCCCCCATGATTCACTACTGTCATTGTGGGATATTGTTCTGTTGTAGACACAGATGTGAAGACCACGACTGCCCCTCTGCCCACACCCACAACCACGCCTTCTACCACGACCACAACCATGACTACCACCCCGACCACAACCACAACCATGACTACCACCCCGACCACAACCACAACCACACCTTCCACCCCGACCACAACCACAACCATGACTACCACCCCGACAACAACCACAACCATGACTACCACCCCGACCACAACCACAACCATGACTACCACCCCGACCACAACCACAACCATGACTACCACCCCGACCACAACCACAACCATGACCACAACCACAACCATGTCTACCATCCCGATCAAAAACAAGATTGCCTCCCTGACCCCTGAGAAACCTCAACTGAAGAGACAGGTGGTGAGAGTGAAGATGACCCCAATGGATCAAAATATGAACCTCAGTGATCCTACTGTTCAGGACGCCATCTTACAAGAGGTGAGATTCACCCTGTTCATGAAGAACCAACTCGGTTATGATACCAACTGCACAGTCCTTCTATCTGGTCTGTGTCCTAGTCTGTTGTGGATGACCTCCTCTCTGGTCTGGGTCCTAGTCTGTTGTGGATGACCTCCTCTCTGGTCTGGGTCCTAGTCTGTTGTGGATGACCTCTTCTCTGGTCTGGGTCCTAGTCTGTTGTGGATGACCTCTTCTCTGGTCTGGGTCCTAGTCTGTTGTGGATGACCTCTTCTCTGGTCTGGGTCCTAGTCTGTAGTTGGACAACCTTCTATCCTGGCCGTGACCCCACTCTCCAAGGTTGTCTCAGGGAGAGTGGGATATCCAAAAACACATTTCCAATTCACACATGTATATTAAAACACACTTGTACATGTGTGAAATAGGACAACTGTCAGCCTCGTCTCCTCATAGAGTCAAAGGGTTGAAGTGAAGATCGTCTCAGTATAGCAGGAAGGAATGGTAGTTGTAGATCTTTAGAATGACTAATACGGACTGAAATATTAAAATCAAATCAATCTCATTTTTCACATGGTTAGCAGATGTTATTGCAAGTGTAGCAAAATGCTTGTGCTTCTAGTTCTGACAGTGCAACAATATCTAACAACTAATCTAACAACTCCACAACAACTACCTAATACACACAAATCTAAGTAAAGGGATGGAATAAGAATATCTACATATAAATATATGGATGGGCCATGACTGACCAGCATAGACGAGATGCAATAGATGGTATAAAAGTGTGGGTCTCTGTGTGGCTTTGTGTTTCTCCAGATAAGGAACAAGCTGAAGGAGCAGGGGTTACCTGCAGACACCAAAGTGATGTGGAAAAAGCAGCCTGATGGGAAGGTCTTCCACAAGGAGGAAGAGGGGTCTCCCACGAAAGTAGAGGAGGAGGAGATAAACACAATGATGACAAAGAGAGAACTCTAATTATGTAAAATGTTCTTCTTACATGTCTCTTTTTATTTACATTAATATCTGTACTGGTATGTATTTTCTCAACCTAATTAAATGTGTTTTATTAAGTAAATTGTTTAATTATAAACATTAATAGTGTTTTATCTTGAGATGTTTTTCTTGATCATTTTCTTTACTTGGTTGTTTTATTACAGGGTTTGTTCTCAAGAAAGACATTTGACACATCATGTCTGTAAATTAGTTATTTGTAGTTATGTTGATATACAGTGCTGTGAATAAGTATTTGCCTCCTTTCTAATTCTCTCTACTTTTAAATGTTTTTGATGCTGAATGTTATCTGATCTTCAACGAAAAAAGAAGATTAGATAAAGGGAACCTGAGTGAACAAGTGACACAACAATTACATACTTATATAAATTACTTCATAAACAACGTTATGTAACACCCAATGTTCATGTTTGAAAAATGAATTGTCCCCTTACACTCAATAACTGGTTGTGCCACCTTTAGCTCTAATGAAACAAAACCAAGGGCTTCCTGAAGTTGTTGATCAGTCTCTCACATCACTATGGAGGAATTTTGGCCCACTCTTCCACTAGAACTGCTTTAACTCAGCAACATTTGTGGGTTTTCAAGCATGAACTGATAGTTTCAAGTCCTGCCAAAACATCTCAATTTGGATTAGGTCTGGATTTTGAATAGGTCATTCCAAAACTTCAAATGTGTTGCTTTTTAACCATTTTCATGTAGACTTGATTGTGTGTTTTGGAACAATGTCTTGCTGCATGACCCAGCTTTGTTTAAGCTTCAGCTCACAGACGGATGGCCTGACATTCTCCTGTAGAATTCTCTGATACAGAGCAGAATTCATGGTTCCTTCTATTAAGGCAAGTCGTCCAAGTCCTGAGGCACCAAAGCATCCCTATTGCTGATGAATGCATTTTTTGGTTTTCGCCAGGCATAATGGGACCCATGTCATCCAAAAAATCTGTTCATAAAACATTCTTCCTTCTGGCTTGTCTAGGTAACTAACTTTAGTCAACTTTTTGGCCTAGATGGGTCCCATTAAGTCTGATGNCCGCCCCACTTTGTAGAGAGTGAAGACACCGCCCAAAACTCTGCAGAGAGAGATGCTACCGCGCTACTCTGTAGGGAGGGAAGCCATTGCTCCACACTGTAGGGAGAAGCTAACGCTCCACTCTGTGGGAAGAGAAGCCAACGCTCCACTCTTGTAGGGAGGGAAGCTATCGCTCCACAGTCCGTAGAGATAAGCCAACGCTCCACTCAGTAGAGAGAGAAGCCACCGCACCACTCTGTAGGGAGGGAAGCCATTGCTCCACACTCTGTAGAGAGAAGCCAACGCTCCACTATGTAGAGAGAAGCCACCGCTCCACTCTGTGGAGAGAGAAACCACCTCTACATTCTGTAGGGAGAAGCCACCGTTCCACTCTGTAAAGAGTAGCCACCACTCCACTCTATAGAGAGAGAAGTCAACACTCCGCAATCTGTTGAGAGAAGCCACTGCTCTACACTATGTAGAGAGAAGCCACCGTTTCACGAAGCCATCGCTCCACACTCTGTAGAGAGAAGCCAACGCTCCACTCTGTAGGGAGAAGCTAACGCTCCACTCTGTAGAGAGAAGCCAACGCTCCACTCTGTAGGGAGGGAAGCCATCGCTCCACTCTGCAGAGAGAAGACACTGTTCCACTCTGTAGAGAGAGAATCCAATGCTCTACACTCTGTCGAGAGAGAAGCCACCGCGTCATGCTATGTAGAGAGAAGCCACCTCTCCACACTCTGTTGAGGGAGAAGACACCGCTCTACACTCTGTCGAGAGAGAAGCCATCACTCCACGCTTTGTAGAGAGATGCCACCGCTCCAAACACTGTAGAGAGAGAAGCCACCAGTCTGTAGAGAGAAGCCACCGCTCCGCACTCTGTAGAGAGAAGCCACCGCTCCACATTTAGTAGGGAGAAGCCACCGTTCCACTCTGTAGAGAGAGAAGGCACTGCTCCACTCAGTAAAGAGAAGCCACCGCTCCACACTCTGTCGAGAGAGATGACACCGCTCTACACTCTGTCGAGAGAGAAGGCACCGCTCCACACTCTGTAGAGAGAGAAGCCATCACTCCACGCTTTGTAGAGAGATGCCACCGCTCCAAACACTGTAGAGAGAGAAGCCACCAGTCTGTAGAGAGAAGCCACTGCTCCACACTCTGTAGAGAGAAGCCACTGCTCCACACTCGGTAGAGGGAGAAGCCACCGCTCAATTATGTACAGAGAGAAGCCACCGCTTCATGCTATGTAGAGAGAAGCCACCGCTCCACACTCTGTAGAGAGAGAAGCCACCGCGTCATGCTATGTAGAGAGAAGCCACCTCTCCACACTCTGTAGAGAGAGAAGCCAATGCTCTAAACTCTTTAGAGAGAAGCTATAGATCAACTCTTTAAAGAGAGAAGCCACCTCTCCACACTCTGTAGAGAGAAGCCACCGCTCCACTCTGTAGGGAGAGAAGCCACCGTGCACACTCTGTAGAGAGAAGCCATCGCTCTACTTTGTAGAGAGAAGCCACCTCTCCACACTCTGTAGAGACAGAAGCAACTGTATAGAGAAGTCACTGCTACACTCTGTAGTGTGAAGCCACCGCTCCCCACTTTGTAGAGAGAAGCCACCGCTCCGCTCTGTAAAGAGAGATGCCACCGCTCAACTCTGTAGAGAGAGATGCCACCTCTCCACACTCTGTAGAGAGAGATGCCACCTCTCCACACTCTGTAGAGAGAGATGCCACCTCTCCACACTCTGTAGAGAGAGAAGCCACCGCTCCACACTCTGTAGAGAGAAGTCATCTCTCAACTCTGTAGAGAGAGAAGCCACCGCTCCACATTCGTTAGAGAGAAGCCACCGCTTCACGCTATGTAGAGAGAAGCCACCTCTCCACACTCTTTAGAGAGAAGCCACCGCTTCACACTCTGTAGAGAGAGAAGCCAACGCTCCACTCTGTAAAGACAAGCCAACGCTCCACACTCTGTATAGAGAAGTCACTGTTACACTCTGTAGAGAGAGAAGCCACCGCCCCACTTTGTAGAGAGTGAAGACACCGCCCAAAACTCTGCAGAGAGAGATGCTACCGCGCTACTCTGTAGGGAGGGAAGCCATTGCTCCACACTGTAGGGAGAAGCTAACGCTCCACTCTGTGGGAAGAGAAGCCAACGCTCCACTCTTGTAGGGAGGGAAGCTATCGCTCCACAGTCCGTAGAGATAAGCCAACGCTCCACTCAGTAGAGAGAGAAGCCACCGCACCACTCTGTAGGGAGGGAAGCCATTGCTCCACACTCTGTAGAGAGAAGCCAACGCTCCACT
>QNTS01014335.1:4731-16382 GCA_003317085.1 Hucho hucho
AGACTAGGACTGTATGGGTCCTGGTGATACTGTGTTTCTGTGTGTTTGATTGTGTGTGTGTCTGTGTATGTATGTGTGTGTGTCTGTGTGTGTGTGTGTGTGTGTGTGTGTGTGTACACTCTAAATACTGGTACCGGAAGTAAATGTCATTGCCTCATTTGAAGTGAAAACATCTGAATGAAATATTGATTATTTTGTATTAATTATTTTTTATGCATCTTACAAAACCATAAATCCAAAAATCAATCTTCTATTAAAATTCATTCAAAAAACTACTTTAGGGCTCCTTCATTACAACAGATAGACTAAAGTCTGATATCTTGAATGCAGCGTCAGCAACCACTGTAGAGGCTTATTGTTTTGTTTTCCCCAACTCACTTTATGCCTGTGTGCAATTTTTAAAAGGGCAATACAAAGCGCCAATGTAAACAGAGCTGTAGGATAGAGGTCAGTAGCTCTGCACACACAATCTGCAGTGACATCCATTCATTTTACTGATGTGTGTTTTCCTGAAGAGAGGAGAAATCCTTTCTGAGCCTGCAGCCAACTGCTTAGTCTAAGGCTCAGAGACAAACCTGTCTCTATTCAATGTCTGTATGGGGAAATAACAGGAGATTTCCTATGCAATAAACATGCAACCTTGACACAGTTTTACCTCTGTGTGCACCCCTCCTCTCTCTCCCTCCCTCCCTTCCTCTTCCTCTCTCTCTCTCTCTCTCTTCTTCCCTCGTTCTACCTTGCTCTCTTTCTCTCTCTCCATCTCTACCTCTCTCTCTCCCTCACTCTCCCCCTCGCTCTTACTCTCTCTTCCTAGCTCTCCCTCTCTCTTCCTCGCTCTACCTCTACCTTGAGCTGACTCGATCGCAGACCTGTCCAAGAGGACATTTCCCTGGTCCGGCAGCCAGAAGTGCTGAGTGCTGCTGTTTTCTTTATACACAGAAATACGCTGAGACTGTAAACTGTCCCCAAGCATCTGGTCCCTGGAGGAGGAGGAGAAGAGGAGAGGCGAAGCAAGAACTGTGGTGTGTGTGTGTGTGCATATGGTTATTGGTGTTGTACGTTTATCGCTGCTTTGAATAATCAATTGTCAAACAAACATAGGATAGCCAAAACTGAGAGAGAGAGCGAGAGAGAGAGCGTAACCCCGGAACACAGTATTTATTTAAATTCATTAGTAGCAATGAAATGGTTAAATTGATTTAACTTCAGAGTACACTAATTGCATGTACATTATGCATTACGTTAATACTAGGTTGACTGAATTAATGAAGTACAATAAAGCAAGTAAGAAATCACTTACACATGTAAATGCTAAAGTAATGCAACATGCCTCTGGATCATTATGCATTTAAATGAGTTACGGTATCTCATGCTATTTGGCTCGTAAGCATGAGAACAGGTGTCCATATTGCTATAACCAGAATAATTGCATGGCTCCTGTTATAGCCATGTGGTCCTGGAAAAACTCAAGGCTTTACAGTATAACTTTAGGCATCTCTGAATGCCTGCAAAATAACAAGTTTTGAACTCACTATGCAATATAAAAAGTTTTGAACTCACTATGCAATATAAAAAGTTTTGAACTCACTATGCAATATAAAAAGTTTTGACTGGGTTCAACCTTATCAATGCACGTTTTGAATATTTTTGAACCCTTATTAATACTAGTGTCAGTGCGTGACAGAGCTGTCACTGTGATGAGGGAGCTGTGCATCTTGGGAAAAGAGAGGAAAGAGGAGTAATGATCCAGCAGACAACAATGGTTGAATGGTTTCAAACTAAATGTCAGTCTACACAAAATTGCAAAGGTGCTCTCATCAATTGACAGGCAGGCAGCCCAATGCTGAACCTGTCAGAGGATGACTAGAAAGGTGTTTTCAGGAGCTCAAAGATATATGTACAGATGCTTAAAACCAGTTATTGCTAGCTGTGCAGTACCTCTGTGTCCAGGAGATATGGGGGCATATTTAACAAGGTTAAAATCCACTAATTGAGTCAAATAACACTGCATCAAAATCCTAATCATCATTATCATCTTTATCATGCACATCAGAAACATCATCATCAACATTTTACTGTAATAGTGAGTACATTTTGTAACTTTGTTTGAAAAAACGAATTCCTTATAGCATGGTCATCATGTTTTATTGCAGGAAGCAAAACTAATGGTGTGTATTTAAATTACTTTAAATTACTGTGCAAAATATAAAAATACATTTGGTACAGTGCACTGCCTGAGGTTGCACAGTTATCCTCCCATTGATTCATCCAAGCTCATCTTTCTCAGGTCATTAGACTTCAGCTTTATGAGTTAAAGTCTGTATACGTTTCATTGTTTTTTCAACTTCTTGTAGGTGAAAACTAATTAACAAAAAAAAATGCTTGTAGGGAGCACTTTTGGCAGAATTTTTTGACAAAGGAGGCAAAACGATTGTGTCGATTAACTGACATGCAATGGAGGAGCATACTAAATACATCATTTCCATATGAACTTAATAACAAATTGAATGGAGGACTACAAAATTGAATGCTATCAAATAATAAACATGATCATAACAGATCCATAGTAAAATGAAGACTATTCCAGTATCAGGCTATATAATACTATTCTTCTCGGGCCGTTTCAATGCTGGATGAAATATTGTCCTGAACAAAAGTGTTTTCCTTGTTGAAAAAGCCTGTGAGCCTGTGAGGTCACCCAGATGAAGGATTGTCTTTCTCTCCTTGAATCACTGACCACTGTCGTCTGTAGGCATGTTGAAGGTCACCGGGTCAGAGTTGAACTCCGGAGTAACTGCATACATTAGCATGACTTGCACAAACTTATGTGCATGTGTCCATAATAACTCTACTATAGTGGCATATTCATTCATGTAAAACTATGCATTGAAAATCCCAAAATACAAGTACAATTGTCTACACTTGCAATTCATTTAAATGAAGGCATTGGTGTGTAGGCCAATAGTTTACACCAAGTAGGCTAAATGAAGCAAGTCCGTGTTTCCAACTGTTTTGTAATTTTCAGCCCTGCACCACATTTACTGGTGATAAATAACACACACAAAAACTAATCTACTAAATTAAATTACGAGCGTATTCGATATTTCAACAAAAAAAAGGGTATATCCCTTGTGTGGTTTAAAAGGTGAAATTAAATATAAGTCCTATATACTGTATTAACACCCCGCATAACCTGTTACACCATTAATAACGTTTTTATGAGGCACTAAACGAATCTCTACCGAATGCATTTCAGAGGTGTTGTGCCCAGGCAATTAATTTGTTCATTTATAAGAGAACACGACAGTCTAGAGAGCATTTTATCGTCGAACCATGAGGGTTCAAACTGTAAAAAGTATTCAGAAGTGGATTCTTATTTTCTGAAATATGTTTATGATAAGGCTATAGCTCACTCGTTTAGGAAAGAGGATTCTACATTAATTTGCACTTGCAGTTCCGTTGAAAAGCTTTCAAATATTTGATTCAAATGGTAGGATTAACTTTGATCAATGCATTAAACCTGCCAGTCAATAGATCTATCAGTCAATTACCACATGAATCCTTCAGTGCTCGCGGGATAATTAAAACCATTAAGATATAGAAAGACAACGGGTGAAAGTGAAACGAGAGAGAGAGAGGAGCCCAACAATGTTGAATAGAGAAAGAAAAAGAAATGAAAGAATTATTCATATTCAAGAACATGACAAATATAACATAATACAATTCAAATAACGTTTAAGTTATTCAAAATGTGTATAAACAAAATACATTGACTTTAGAAAGGCTATTGACAGAAAGTATTTTTGAAATAGCTTTCAGCCTTATGCGGTCTTTGAAACTCACTGCAATATTTTAAATTAATTGGATATTCAATTAAAACAAGAAACCCTGACGGAAATGTAGACTTTTTAGTCAAGAACATTTTAAGTAGGCTGTTCCGAAGAAAGAGCTGGCCACAACGTTTTTGTAGTGATGCTTTAATGACATGCAAGAGACAATAAATAACAAAATCAATAAGTTTAGTAGGCCTACTAAATACACAAATAAATATAATAATTTTGGTTGTCTGAATAAAGCTATGTTATTTGGTATAAACTCATATAGTGCATTAATCATTATATTATTTAACCTGACAAGCGAGGGCAACTCAAATGTCCTCTTGAATAGGCTACTCCAATTAAAAGTCTCAGGTAGGCCTATGTGCACCTCTAAAATGAAGAATCACTGAGTCAAACATTTACAATAACACATTCTGGAGTTCACAAAACTTACCCTGCTTTCCGTGTTTTTTAGTGAAAAACAACATGACCCTATTTAACCAATTAGGCAGAAATTCCTCCTAATGGAGAATTAAAGAACCTGCATGTAGATGATACTGTCTGCCACTATTACACACCTTGTTTTGTAACGCATGAGACAGTTCCTCTAGTTGAGTGTTAGGGGGCGGCAGGTGTTTGGGAGAGCATGAGGTCGGTTCAAGTGGTCCATGAGAGGAATAAGTGTCCAGGCTGTTGGAGCGTGAGCTTTCTGAGCAGCTCGAGGACGCTGGAGGGGCCACCGGGAGAAGGCCCTCGCGCATTAATTTCTTCTGTTTCATGCGCCGGTTCTGGAACCAAATTTTCACCTGCGTCTCGCTCAGTTGCAGGGCGCTCGCAATCTCCACGCGTCTGGCGCGCGTCAGGTACTTGTTGAAGTGGAACTCCTTCTCAAGCTCTGTGAGCTGTTTGGTGGTGAAATTGGTCCTTAGTACCCCGTTAGCGGTAATATGATGCCCATCGGTGGGAATGCTGTGGTTACCTCCACCTCCTCTGTCCATACTGACGCCCGGAGCGACTACACTCAATCCACAGGCCATGTGCATCTTGGCTGAAAAGACAGTTAAAACACAGGTATAGTATAAATATATCGGCTGAATTCAATGAAGTAACCCATCCATGAAATATAGACAGTACAAAATGTATGACTACCGGTTTATATCAATCACTACAGGTTTATATCAATCACAGTTACTTATAAAACATATATTAAATATGTTAATTAAGTTAATTGGTTAAGTGTATTAACATCCATAAACTGGAGTAGATGATTATGCGGGGGGAACTTGGCTCTAGCGCCACAGGTATTTTGTGCCCAACATTCAGCTGTAAAGTTCCTGATACTGCTGTATCTGTACCATGAGGACGGGTGTTGGATGGAATAACGTATATCACAGTACAGGTATAGGCTATCTAACAGGGCCTATATCAGAGAGAACAGAAAGCTCATATGATAAATGTTGACATCCATGTTTTAGACAAAGAAGAATGTCAGAGACAGGTTACATATACAGAGGCTACCAAACCTAAACTGAAATGAGAGTGCAGTAGCCAATAGTGAATATGAAAAAACCTAGACAGACAAAACAGTACAGTAAGTAAATAAGCGCTTTGGCTCTCATGAATAGATAATCACATTCTGATTAATGACGTCTAAGATAATAGAAATTGGCGCTGGCCAGAAGGCGTAAAATGAAAATATTTGAGGAATGACTGCACGCTTTAGAAATAGCTAGCCAGCAAACCAGGGCAAGCCGCCGAGCCGAGGCCTTCCCAGCCAAGGAGAGAGAGAAAGAAGAGAAGAAGATAAGGAAGGAGAGAGAGAGATCGATACACATTGTCTCAGCCATCTGGGCATCCTGCCCACAGTAATTCAGGTGCTGTCAGAGCATAATCGAAGAATGACACACTGGGAGTATATACACGGTACCAGCAGATCAAGAGGCAGAGGGGTGGTAGGCCTTTATGCAAGAGAGAACATAGGGATGCTTTGCTTCGTGCCAGGACTAATATACCCCCCTGAAACGTTGCTGCTGCTGTCACTAATCATACTACTGTTAACAATGTAGCACTAAAGAGAGCTACTCCAACCCTGGAAATCAACCTTACAGATACTATATCAATATCTATGCAGCTGTTTGTATGATAGCTTAGAAGGCTGGCTAGAGGACATTGATACCAGTCCTGGCAAGCAACATAAACAATATAAATGAAGACATATGTGGTGATTATATGAACTGTCAGCCTGGTACCAACTGATAAGCGTCGACAGCATTAATTGTTATACTGTATTCTTATGTCTCTGAGACAGACAACAAAGAATGCATCCATGTCATCTTTAAACTCTAGAGCCCTTATTCATGAAGTGTCCCCCCTGTCCATATCATTTGTATTCATTGTGGTCAAAAAGGCAAACTGATCCTAGATCAGCACTCCTATTCTGAGGCGCTTTGTGAATACAGGCCCAGATTGCACATCATAATAGAACCAGACAGAAGGATGTCTCTATTGGGTCCATATCACAACAAGAAAGCATCTCTTTATTCAGATGTGTTTGAGATGCAATTGTTCCGAAGGCTGTGAGCTCACAGTTTCCCCCTTTCACCTCGCTCTGAATACTCAGATTTAGATCTTGTGTTGTGAGGTCTTGGTCAGGATGAGAAATGACTTTTCATCTGCAAAGTCAAGATACTCAAGGTGTTTTTTGAAATATACCATGTGTTCGACATTAGTTTTC
This sequence comes from Hucho hucho, assembly GCA_003317085.1. NCBI lineage: Eukaryota > Metazoa > Chordata > Actinopteri > Salmoniformes > Salmonidae > Hucho > Hucho hucho. Next base: position 11,284 of record QNTS01014335.1, read on the forward strand.
TGATCTCATTGATGTGAAATCAGAACGTGTCTGCTGAATGTCACAGTAAAGACTCATGAGATGTTGGTGGCCTGATGATATGTGACAATGATTATGTTAAAACGGACACATGTAAAGGTGCTGGGCACTGAGATCAATACACAAGGCTCTCATTACTGTACAGACAGATAATCAATAATCAGAGAGCTCTAATGTTACTAACGTTATAGGGAGTGAGTTTGGCTAAACTTAACATTAGCTGCATTGCACACCGCACGCTCAGGCAATATTGAATTGTCAGAGCACAGTGAAAGCAAAGCACGTGGATAGCTATTATATTATATTATTTTATTTTATTCCTTTCTATTGTGATCTAATGTGGGAATATATACTATACTGTATAATAACCATGTACACCTCGCCCAGCCTCCCCTGCCCGTATCCCAGTCCATCCCGATTATCCCAATCAGGGTAGAATACATAGTTCAATTGTCACATATGGTTCTTGTAGTAGGCTGATTCAGGAATTGTAAGTATTACAGTTATCATATTAATATATTTGCTGTATGTTCACAACTATACACGTATTTGTACATTTTGAGCCATCACTTGCTGAAAAATAGGTTACATGCATCCAAATGTATAATTTTCTTATTTTTTTGTTTTGTTGTTGATGATGTTGAGCGACTTCATCTACGCTCGAACACGTCACACGTTGTTGCCCGTAGCACAGTAGCCTAGTCTGTACTTTCTCACAGCATTGTCCTTCATACAGAACTGTGAATATGGCACATTAGACTGTCTACTTTTCAATAGTAGGCTATGTTGATGAATCAATGACAGTTTACTAAAAGTTATAGGTGCTATTGGTTTTCATATCAACAATAAATACAATGTTTTAAAAGCAGTTTATCAATAAGATACTTATTGTCTTTCCAAATGGAAACGTGAACTCCAAAACTTACCCGTCCGAGCTTGACTTCTCTTCTTCACGTTCATCCAATCAAAAGTTTTGCTCCTGTGACTTAGTTCAGCTACCTTACACTTGGGGTCGGAGTGAGAGCTACTGTCCACAACAGCAAAGTGAACATTAGACCCATCATGAGTGTAGATTTTAATGTGCGCATTTATAGACCCGAATTCTGGGTGCGCCAGCGCCTCAGTCCCGGTGATGTTTGTGGAAGAGGAGTATCCAAGTCCCGGGAAGTCGTGTTCCTGCGCCCGGAGGTAGGAGGGGAGACGAGAGTAGTGGAGGCATGCCGGTGGCGTGGTTGAAAAGCCCTGACTCTGTGTCAGAGGAGAGCTGCTCGAGCCTGAGTAGACTGGGAGCTGAGTTACGGTGCAGTCGGTTGCAGAATTGGGACCGGAGAAAGACGGGTAACTGTGTTGTAATGAATATCCCGTGTCACCCTCTAATAAAGAGTTACCCTCATTGCCAGCTCCAAGTTCTGGATAAATTATCTGGTCCAAGTCACCTATCCTGACCTCCATTGGTCGGTATCCCCCTGCGAACAGAGCGTTACTCTCCCCATCGCACGTTAACTCTTGATACAAATTCATTGTCACCTACGCATAATCATTGGATCGGTCAAACGGTTATAGGACTCATGGACGGGTGGCCTCTAGCTAACACCCAATAACGCATGGATGATCGAGATAGCGACCATAGACAGTCAGAGGGACATGCACTGGAGAAATTCGATCTCTGATTGATGGAGATGACGTGCCCTCTTGGTCTTGGCCAATAGATGGACATCTCTGTCATCCACGGGGGACAACACACTGATTAACCAAGCCAATCAAGTTGTAAACTCATTTCAGGTGGTCAAATTAATGGACTCCAGTACAGCAGACAATAGCTGTTTAGTCCCCATAATTCATGGTAACTTTCTTTTCTCAAACAGGGCTTTTTAAATGAGTAGGATCTACACATTATATGGACAAAGAAGAGGTACTTGGTCATCATATAGGACTGGGATATGGAGGAGAAAGTAAGTCAAGTTTGCTGAGACGATGGACCGATGCTTCTGAAGTCTGGCATTCATCAAGGTATCACTGCTCGTTTTTAAAACAGGCACAGGTAAGATGACGTCAGCTGTGGTATGTTTCTCTGTCCCACACAGTGCTGCAGGCCTGCGGTGATCTACCAACTTTGTGACTATCATGCCAGCTTTGTTGTTATCAATTATAAACGATTAGGGCTAGCTGGTTTTTATAACTGGTTTCAAGGTCCAAGTAATGAAATAGCAATATTTGTTAGCCGGTCCTGGATTTAAATGTTTGCCAATAGGAATATAGGCCTAAACCGTTCATTATACAAAAACCCTCAAAATATAATAGACTAAGGGAATCCAGACTAGTCATTGACATTAGTCTCGTACACAATTATCCTGCGATTATGGTTTCTTCAGCAGCAGAGGCCGTGATCAGTGCAGGGCTAAAGGTCATGTGAAAGACACACTTAATGGGTTCGAAGGTCGTGACCCCGGCTGTTGAGCTCTTCACTGACATTTACATGTTAGTCATTTAACAGACGCTTTTATCTTGAGCGACATGCAGGAGCGATTAGGGTTAAGTGCCTAGTTCGAGGGCACATCGACAGATTTTTCACCTAGTCGGCTCGGGGTTTCGAACCAGCGACCTTTCGGTGCTCTTAACCGCTAGGCTACCCATTGGCATCGTATCTGTAAATAGTCTCCGAATAACTAGGAACATCTGTGGTGACAGGTGGACATGCACGTTCCGGTTTAGGGTTAGTAACTATAAATGATCCAACTATGTCAATATTTCACATTCAGTGCTGTTATTTCAGATAAATAGGAACATATCTTTACTATTGCACAAATACAGCAAGCCTTTTTCTCGACAGTAAAGTATATTTTCATTTTTAGAGACGTGGCATGGGAAATTGTAAAAGTGCTAATTCAATAAATAAAGGAATACAACAAACTTTCTATTCCATTTTGTTCAGCCGGTATAATTCCGATAGTTACTTGTATATTCCTAGACGCTCATCCTCATTTCATTGTACTATAAGCAGAGCTAAACCTGTTTAATTTCCCTTTACATAAAATGTGTATCTGTTCAGATTACTTAGAAAAACTATATACGACCACAGACTGGGTGAGACCAAAGTAGGTGGTGATGCCACAAAACTTTAGTTTTTTTCTCCTTCAAATTGATTTGTGGATAGTCTTGACCTCTATAAGTTTAGTGTGTAATATAACATGTACCAGTACAACAACATTGCAATAAAGTAATGGTTTGTTTATTTGTATTATTGTAGACCTATTAATTATCGTATTATTATGATTATTATAAAGCATATATCATTGTTACTATGCTGTTCTTGTTTTCTTGTTATTCATTGTATTTGTCATATGCATTTTTGTTTTAATTATTATTATCACATATAACATTATTTTCTATCAAAGACCATATCACTAACATGATCAAATAATAATTATCCACAACAGTAATTACTAAGAAATTCTATATAATCAGCAATTTAGGCCTATAACGGCATACAACGTTCTATAGACTACAGCCCAGAAACCCGGTTGCAGCTGGGGGAGGTAATGGAATTCTACAGGCAGCGATGAGCTGAGTGACTGAGTGCGATATATTCCTTCCCTCTGTGCATTTGCATGCAACACTTATCCATCTTGTTGTCAGCTCGCGAGGTTACCCAGGGTTCACACTCTAGCTTGTTTCTCTCCCCTACACTCAATAAATGATACTCGTTCTGTTTACCGCCTGAATATACATTTGTTTTCAGTTGATCGCAGACCTGTGTGGAGATATTAGAAATTGTATTTCTCTAATAGCTTTCATCAGAGGAAGAGAGTGAGGAGGAAAGCGGTTTGCAGGGAGATAAAAAAATAAAGAAAAAAAACTGGTATGAGCATCTCTCCTCTCCCTTTATGGAAATACAATAATTTTTGAATGAAAAATAATAATGATCCCAGTAGCCACTGGACGAATTAAAAATCGATTAAAAGTTTTTTTTACAAGAAAAGTGCAACCATCTTTTCAGTGGCATAAATACAAGTGGTTGTACACGTCCTGGCAACAGGAGTGGTATTATCACATAGACCTCAGGAAGAAAAACAAATCATCTGGAGTCTCCCTCTCAACAGCTTGTATCCCCAAAACATACACATTTACAGGGACAGGTGAGGATAAACAATCTGGGCTCATGTTCAGAATGGAGAAGGGAAAGATTCACGCTGAAAAAATAAACCTGGAATAAAACAAACCAGCAGCCCCCCCAGGGATTATTGATCGACTGATACTGCTAATTAGTTTTCTCCTCCATCCTCTGATGTCAGTAATGTCTGTGATCTGTTGTCAATAGAGGAGCTGAACTGCTGAGGCCCAGGGATCATGGTGGTGGTGATGCCCGGGTGGGATCATCTCCTATAGGTTTCTATTGACCTCTCACCCTGCTGACACACACACAAATGCGTACACATACACACCTTGCTGACAGTGGTCGGTAATGATGCTGCAGTGGTGATGGTGCTGACATTAACACGATGAGGATGAGACCCTGGTCTAAACCAGGAACACTGTCAAAGACTCATTATGTGTAATCTCTCGACCTTGGGAGCTCTGTGAATTTACCGTGCCATGACAGATAACTGTCACCGCCAACCAGAGAGGTCACAGCTGGCCTTTAATGCAGTGTAGGGCTGAGCGGTTAAAGCTGGGCGATCTGTACAGTGGTGAGGATCTCAGTGGGGCCCACATGACAGGGAAAGCAGCTAGGTGAAATACATGTTGAGGCCTGCCACGATCTGTTCAGTGGGGATCACTAAGCAGAGTTTAAATGTATTTGGCTAAGGTGTATGTAAACTTCCGACTTCAACTGTATGTATACATCCTGGTGCTCCACAATAATATCTATACATCCTGGTGCTCCACAATAATATCTACACATCCTGGTGTCCCACAATAATAATATCTACACATCCTGGTGTCCCACAATAATAATATCTATACATCCTGGTGTCCCACAATAAAATCTATACATCCTGGTGTCCCACAATAAAATGTATACATCCTGGTGTCCCACAATAATATCTATACATCCTGGTGTCCCACAATAATATCTATAT
>QNTS01014336.1:7935-21083 GCA_003317085.1 Hucho hucho
CCTCCAGCTGTTTGCTTAGAAATTCTAGGGACAGTAAGGAGGCCTGCGTCTTGTGACCGTAGCGTACGTGTAGGTATGTACGGCAGGACCAAATCGGAAAGATAGGTAGGAGCAAGCCCATGTAATGCTTTGTAGGTTAGCAGTAAAACCTTGAAATCAGCCCTTGCCTTAACAGGAAGCCAGTGTAGAGAGGCTAGTACTGGAGTAATATGATCAAATTTTGGGGTTCTAGTCAAGATTCTAGCAGCCGTGTTTAGCACTAACTGAAGTTTATTTAGTGCTTTATCCGGGTAGCCGGAAAGTAAAGCATTGCAGTAGTCTAACCTAGAAGTTACAAACGCATGGATTAACTTTTCTGCATCATTTTTGGACAGAAAGTTTCTGATTTTTACAATGTTACGTAGATGGAAAAAAGCTGTCCTTGAAACAGTCTTGATATGGTCGTCAAAAGAGAGATCAGGGTCCAGAGTAACGCCGAGGTCCTTCACAGTTTTATTTGAGACGACTGTACAACCATCAAGATTAATTGTCAGATTCAACAGAATATCTCTTTGTTTCTTGGGACCTAGAACTAGCATCTCTGTTTTGTCAGAGTTTTTAAAAGTAGAACATTTGCCGCCATCCACTTCCTTATGTCTGAAACACAGGCTTCCAGGGAGGGCAATTTTGGGGCTTCACCATGTTTCATCGAAATGTACAGCTGTGTGTCATCCGCATAGCAGTGAAAGTTAACATTATGTTTCCGAACGACATCACCAAGAGGTAGAATATATAGTGAAAACAATATAAATCTGGAAACACAGTGGGAAGTGAATGAATGATTGCCCGTGTGGCGAATGGCTTGTTTGTATAAAGGCCTACTGTAGCTCTGATTTGGTTATAGCGCATCGGTCTGTGTCGACTCTGGTCCTGGACAAGATCGATGTTTTTATTCACTGCAGTGTCTATTAATTGGCCAAACGTACGGCTGCTTTCCCACTCTATATCGCTATAGAATTGTCACAAATGCCTTGTTATACGTCATTCCCAAACATTCTTTGAATTTATGAAAGTGGTCGCTTGTCAGAAAATGAAGTGCGATATTCTTCCTGGAGGTGTACATGAACAGATTTGATTAAGATTTCATGCTGCTAACACACTCGGTTCCATTAACTTTACAGTGTAGCCACCAGTCCAGAATGATCAAACATATGATGATATTTCAAACAGAGAGAATGTTTCTTCTCTTCCTTTTACTGCCGTGATGTATTTATAGGTTTCTTCATAACTTCAGATTGACCTGGCTGACCTGTTTTTGTTGTCAGACACCTGGTTCTTGATAAAAGCCAATGGAAACTAGAGACGCTAGGGGCCAGTCACGGACTTGGATTAATCTGTGTCTGGGAAACCGACAATGTTTTGATATATGATCAAGCCAACCGGTGTTGATTTAGACCCCTCCCTCCCCCCTCCTCCCTTGACGTCAGAACAGACTCAATTCGTCAGGGCTCTGCAATGCTCTTCAATGCTTCCCACAGTTGTGTCAAGTTGGCTGGATGTCCTTTGGGTGGTGGACCATTCTTGATACACACAAGAAACTGTTGAGTGTGGAAAAACCCAGCAGTTCTTGACACACACAAACCGGTGCGCCTACTACCATACCCTGTTCAAAGGCACTTAAATCTTTTGTCTTGTCAATTCACTCTCTGAATGGCACACATAGACAATCCATGTCTCAATTGTCTCTAGGCGTAAAAATCCTTCTTTAACCTGTCTCCTACCCTTCATCTACACGGATTGAAGTGGATTTAACAAGTGACACATCAATAAGGGATCGTAGCTTTCACCTGTAATCACCTGGTCAGTCTGTGTCATGGAAAGAGCAGGTGTTCTTAATGTTTTGTATCCTACAGTATGTACAGTGCATTCTGGAAGTATTCAGACCACTTCACCTTTTCCACATTTTGTTACGTTAATCTTATTCTAAAATGGATTTTTTTTTAAATTCCCTCATCAATCTACACACAATACCCCATAATGACATCCCAATACCCCATAATGACATCACAATACCCCATAATGACATCCCAATACCCCATAATGACATCCCAATACCCCATAATGACATCCCAATACCCCATAATGACATCCCAATACCCCATAATGACATCCCAATACCCCATAATGACATCCCAGTACCCCATAACGACATCCCAGTACCCCATAACGACATCCCAGTACCCCATAACGACATCCCAGTACCCCATAACGACATCCCAGTACCCCATAACGACATCCCAGTACCCCATAACGACATCCCAATACCCCATAATGACAAGGCAAAAAATGATACTTTTTTTTTCTTCCAATTTATAAAAAATATAAAACCGAAATACCTTATTTGCATAAGTATTCAGAACATTTGCGATGAGACTCGAAATTGAGCTCTGTGCATCCTGTTTCCGTTGATCGTCTATATAAGGTCCCGCAGTTGACAGTGCATGTCAGAACAAAAACCAAGCCATGAGGTCGAAGGAATTGTCCGTAGAGCTCCGAGACAGGATTGTGTCGAGGCACAGATCTGGGGAAGGGTACCAAAAAATGTCTGCAGCATTGAAGGTCCTCAAGAACACAGTGGCCTCCATCATTCTGAAATGGAAGTAGTTTGGAACCACCAAGACTCTTCCTAGAGCTGGCTGCCCGGCCAAACTGAGCTATTGGGGGAGAAGGGCCTTGGTCAGGGAAGTGACCAAGAACCCGATGGTCACTAAGACAGAGCTCCAGAGTTCCTCTGTGGAGATGGGAGAACCTTCCAGAAGGACAACCATCTCTGCAGCACTCCACCAGTCAGGCCTTCATGGTAGAGTGGCCAGACGGAAGCCACTCCTCAGTAAAAGGCACATGACAGCCCGCTTTGAGTTTGCCAAAAGGCACCTAAAGGACTCTCCGACCATGAGAAACAAGATTCTCTGGTCTGATGAAACCAAGATTGAACTCTTTGGCCTGAATGCCAAGTGTCACGTCTGGAGGAGACCTGTCACCATCCCTACGGTGAAGCATGGTGGTGGCAGAGGTGCTTTAACAAAGTACTGAGTAAAGGGTCTTAATACTTATATTTATTTCAGTTATTTTTTTTATGTAATTGCAATCATTTCTAAAAACCATTTTTTTCTTTGTAATTACAGGGTTTTGTGTGTAGGTTGATGAGAAAAATAAGGTTGTAACTTAACAAAATGTGGAAAAAGTCAAAGGGGTCTGAATACCTTCAAAATGCACTGTATCCCCATTTGTCACAAGTGTTCACGTCCCTTGATTATTTCGTTGTTACAAAGTGGGATTAAAATGGATTTCATTGGCATTTTTTTTGTTAACGATCTACACAAAATACTCTGAAAGTGTAAGATAAATTCTAACTTGGTGTCAAAAATGTATAAACACATCTTGATTAGATAAGTATTCAACCACCTGAGTCAATACATGTCAGAGTCACCTTTTGGCAGTGATTACAGCTGTGAGTGTTTCTGGGTATTCTCTAAGAGCCTGGATTGTGCAACATTTGCCCATTTTTTTTTTGTATTATTCTCTAAATTCTTCACGCTCCGTCAAGTTGGTTTGTTGATCATTGCTAACCAACCATTATGACGTTTTGCCATTAGATTTTCAAGTAGATTTAAGTCAAAACTGTAACTCTGCCTCTCAGGAACATTCACTGTCTTCTTGGTAAGCAACTCCAGTGTAGATGTGGCCTTGTGTTTTAGGTTGAACAGGATGCATGTTTTGGAATATTTTTTATTCTGTACAGACTTTCTTCTTTTCACTCTGTCATTTAGGTTAGTATTGTGGAGTAACTACAATGTTGTTGATCCATCCTCAGTTTTATCCTATCACAGCCATTAAACTCTGTAACTGTTTTAAAGTCACCAGTGGCCTCATGGTGAAATCCCTGAGCGGTTTCTTTCCTCTCAGGCAACTGGTTGAATCTGTGTTTGAAATTCACTGCTTGACTGAGGGACCTTACATATAATTGTATGTGTTGGGGTACAGAGATGAGGTAGTTGTTCAACACTATTATGCAACTCACTATGTGACTTAAGCACATTTTCACTCCTGATTTATTTTAGCCATAACAAAAGGGTTGAATACTTTTCATCTTTTCAGTTTAAATTAATTTGTTAAAAAATTCTAAGAACATAATTCAATGTTGCCATTATGGGGTATTGTGTGTAGCCCAGTGAAGACAAATATCAATTTTAAATTCAGGCTGTAACACAAAATGAAAAAAGTGAATACTTTCTGTAAGTGTAACTATTTGTATTGTCACATGACATCAGCCTGTGTGTTTGTTTGGATAACAAGCAGGTACCTAACCTTCAATTATGTATAAAGTGGTGCTTGAGTAACACACTGACTGAATGCTCCCCAGTTGGAGCTTAGAGAGAGACTTAATCAGGATACCTAGTAGCTTTCCAGTTGGAGCTTAGAGAGACTAAATCAGGATACCTAGTAGCTTTCCATTTGGAGCTTAGAGAGAGACTAAATCAGAATAATCAGGATACCTAGTAGCTTTCCATTTGGAGCTTAGAGAGACCAAATCAGGATACCTAGTAGCTTTCCAGTTGGAGCTTAGAGAGACCAAATCAGGATACCTAGTAGCTTTCCAGTTGGAGCTTAGAGAGAGACTACATCAGAATAATCAGGATACCTAGTAGCTTTCCATTTGGAGCTTAGAGAGACCAAATCAGGATACCTAGTAGCTTTCCAGTTGGAGCTTAGAGAGACCAAATCAGGATACCTAGTAGCTTTCCAGTTGGAGCGTAGAGAGACCAAATCAGGATACCTAGTTGCTTTCCAGTTGGAGCGTAGAGAGACCAAATCAGGATACCTAGTAGCTTTCCAGTTGGAGCTTAGAGAGCGACTAATTCAGAATAATCAGGATACCTAGTAGCTTTCCAGTTGGAGCTTAGAGAGCGACTAATTCAGAATAATCAGGATACCTAGTAGCTTTCCAGTTGGAGCTTAGAGAGCGACTAATTCAGAATAATCAGGATACCTAGTAGCTTTCCAGTGACAATAGAAATACCTATGATTTCCTTTGTTGAGGACCAGGCTCAAGCAGGCGTTGATGCATGACATTGTTACCCAATCCTGTGCTTTGTGTGGCTTTTTTAAATCAGTTTATATAAACTATCACAGCTATTGTGAAACTGTTTTTTGGTTTAATATCATTTCCTGGCAGGGTTTGATATGCAGCCTGTTTTCCTTGGCTGGAGTTCAGAGACAGTTGTTCCAGAGGAACAGGAATGCAGAATATTTTCTGCATATTTTGCCCAGTTTTCTTTATAATGCCCAATGCACTGTTTTTTTTTTAAATATCCATATCAAATCAATTCTGGTAACAAACAAGTATCTTATTGTAATAGATTTCCATTAAAATGGGGGGAAGAAATAGCTTTTAAGCAAGAATAGGACTGTCTGGGAGTGGTCAGAGTGGGCTGGGGTGAACCAGCAACTATTTAACCATGTTAATCATTACTGAAACATGCAAACTACAACCATTTAACCATGTTAATCATTACTGAAACACGCAAACTACAACCATTTAACCATGTTAATCATTACTGGAACACGCAAACTACAACCATTTAACCATGTTAATCATTACTGAAACACGCAAACTACAACCATTTAAGCATGTTAATCATTACTGGAACACGCAAACTACAACCATTTAACCATGTTAATCATTACTGAAACATGCAAACTACAAACATGTAACCAGTTAAAGATAATGAATATATGACAACTAGATACAAATATTTCATTAAAAAAAGGCTGGGGAGAGCCAACAACTTGCTGCTGGTCTATTAACCAATTTACAGCATGGCGATGTCACCGTAAACAAAACTCCCGCCTGTGCAAAAACGGGCATATTAGAAGGTCCTGTGTAGATTGTATTTTCAAACCGCAACTATCAGGAAATAACACCGATTCCAAAAGAATCACACTTTTACAGTGTCAGTTTCATCGGCGGTTGTACAATTTTGATAAAACACAGGAAAACACGTTTTTGACTGCACAGGGCCTTGAACCACTCTTTTTATGTTCAGTTGGTTTAAACTGGTTTAAAAAATTACTTGACAGATGTATAACTCAATGTGTATCTACTGACGGTGTTAAACCAGGTTTCCTGGATATTGCAAAAGGTGTCCAGAAAGGAGTCCATTTCTGGGTCCTGTACTTTTTACTGTTTACATTAACAATATCGACTTGTCTGTAAAAAAAATAAAATAATGTTTTACCTCCACTTGTATGCTGATGATACTGTTGTGTATGCTATTGACCCCACGGTTGAACAGGCTCTATCTGAATTAGTCTGCCTTCATTGTATTACAGAAAAACGTTATTGACCTGAAATTAGTATTGAGTGCAGGTAAAACTAAGTATATGTTCTCTAGAGCGCATAAAAATATCTCTGATTTTAAGGAGGGGGGAGTTACCATGGGAGGGGGAGTTACCATGGGAGGGGGAGTTGTGGGAACTCCTTCAAGACTGTTGGAAAAGCATTCCAGGTGACAACCTCATGAAGCTGGTTGAGAGAATGCCTTGAGTGTGCAAAGCTGTCATCAAGACAAAGGGTGGCTACTTTGAAGAATCTCAAATATATAAAATAAATTTACTGTATTTGATTTAACACTTTTTTGGTTACACATTATTGAGTACCACTGTCTTATATTTTCAAGCATGGTGGTGGCTGCATCATGCTATGGGTATGCTTGTAATCATTAAGAACTGGGGAGTTTTTCAGGATAGAAAATTCATGTAATGGAGCCAAGCACAGGCCAAATCCTAGAGGAAAACCTTGGTTCAGTCTGCTTTCCACCTGACACTGGGAGATGAATTCACCTTTCAGCAGGACAGTAACTTAAACCACAAGGTCAAATATACACTGGACTTGCTTACCAAGAAGACAGTGAATGTTCCTGAGTGGCCGAGTTCCAGTTTGACTTAAATCTGCTTGAAAATCTATGGCCAGACTTGAAAATGGTTCTCTAGCAATGATCAACAACCAACTTGACAGCGCTTGAAGAATTTTTGAGAAGAATAATGGGCAAATGTTGTACAATGTAGGTGTGAAAAACTGTAATCGCTGCCTATGGTGTTTCTAACATGTATTGTCTCAGGGTGGTGAATACTGATCTAATCAAGATATATTGGTGTTTATAATTTCTCAGATATTTTTTTAGAAATGTTAGAATTGTTCTTTCACTTTGACATTTGAGTATTTTGTGTATAGAAAAAAAATACAAAAATATATAAATGAAATCCGTTTTAATCCCATTTTGTAAAACAACAAAATGTGTAAAGGGGTGTGAATACTTTCTGATGGTGTTATTGTAATACCGTTTTTTTTTCTTGGACCAGGAATAGATATTGGGCAACTGGACTGAGTTTGGGAGACTCTGTTCTGTTCACGACCAGACAAGACTATTTAGACCCTCCCCTCTGGAGTGGTAGCAACACATCCGCCACACTGATCCTCAACACTGGAGCCCCTCAGGGGTGCGTGCTTAGTCCCCTCCTGTACTCCCTGTTCACCTGTTCAAGTCTAGGACCAAACGGCTCCTCAACAGCTTCTACCCCCAAGCCATAAGACTGCTGAACAATTCATAAAAATCGCCACCGGACAATTTACATTGTACCCCCCCCCCCCACTCCCTCCCTCTTGTACACTGCTGCTACTCGCTGTTTGTTTGTTACCTATGCATAGTCACTTCGCCCCCACCTACATGTACAGATTACCTCAACTAGCCTGTACCCCTGCACACTGACTCGGTACTGGTGCCCCCAGAATATAGCCTCGTTATTCTTAGTGTTACTTTTTATTTTAGCCTACTTGGTAAATATTTTCTTCTTTTTGAACTGCACTGTTGGTTAAGGGCTTGTAAGTAAGCATTTCACGGTAAGGTCTACACTTGTTGTATTTGGCGCATGTGACAAAGTTTGATTTGATTATTACAAACCTTGCAGAAGAGTCGTATTGGTTACCCTGTGTACGTTCTGTTTAACTCTTAAATGTAGAAGTTGTTCGCCTTAATTTGTATCCAGCATTTCTCCACACCTTGACCCGTTTTCAATTCCTAACAACAGGCCATATGGATAACTGTCCCCTGTCCTCTCTTCTTCCTCTAGGCCAGAGCACCAGTACATGGAGCGGTTCTGGAAGGAGGTGCGTGTTGGGGATTTCATTAGACTGCGCTGTAATGAGATCCTGCCTGCAGATGTTCTACTGCTCAGTTCCAGTGACCCGGACCGCCTGGTCCACATCGAGACAGCTACCCTGGATGGAGAGACCAACCTCAAACAGAGACAAGTGGTCCGCAGCTTCCTAGACCTGGTGAGACTATACATTTAACAATCAATCAACCTCAGACAAGTGGTCCGCCGCTTCCTAGACCTTGTTGACATGATACTATACCTCTAAGACAGTGGTTCCCAAACTTTTTATAGTCCCGTACCCCTTCAAACATTCAACCTCCAGCTGCGTACCCCCTCTAGCACCAGGGTCAGATCACTCTCAAATGTTGTTTGTTGCCATCATTGTAATCCTGCCACACACACACTATACGATACATTTATTAAACATAAGAATGTGAGTTTCTGTCACAACCCGGCTCGTGGGAAGTGACAAAGAGCTCTTATAGGACAAGGGCACAAATAATAATATTATAATAATCAATCAATAATGTTGCTCTTTATTTAGCCATCTTACATCCAACACCTTATTTGTTCATCAAAAATTGTGAATAACTCACCACAGGTTAATGAGAAGGGTATGCTTGAAAGGATGCACATAACTCTGCAATGTTGGGTTGTATTGGAGAGAGTCTCAGTCTTAAATCATTTTCCACACACAGTCTGCGCCTGTATTTAGTTTTCATGCTAGTGAGGGCCGAGAATCCACTCTCACATAGGTACGTGGTTGCAAAGGGCATCAGTGTCTTAACAGCGCAATTTGCCAAGGCAGGATACTATGAGCGCAGCCCAATCCAGAAATCTGGCAGTGGCTTCTGATTAAATTCAATTTTCACAGAACCGCTTGTTGCAATTTTGATGAGACTCTCTTGTTCAGATATCGGTAAGTGGACTGGAGGCAGGGTATGAAAGGGATAATGAATCCAGTTGTCTGCCGTTTCGGGAAAGTACCTGCGTAATTGTGCACCCAACTCACTCAGGTGCTTCGCTTTATCACATTTGACGTTGTCCATAAGCTTGACTTCATTTGCACACAAAAAATCATACAATGATGGAAAGACCTGTGTGTTGTCCTTGTTAATGCAGACAGAGATGAGCTCTAACTTCTTAATCAGCCTCAATTCTGTCCCGCACATTGAATATAGTTGCAGAGAGTCCCTGTAATCCTAGATTCAGATCATTCAGGTGAGAAAAAACATCACCCAGATAGGCCAGTTGTGTGAGAAACTCGGCATCATGCAAGCGGTCAGACAAGTGAAAATGATGGTCAGTAAAGAAAACTTTAAGCTCGTCTCTCAATTTAAAAAAACGTGCCAATACTTTTCCCCTTGATAACCAGCGCACTTCTGTATGTTGTAAAAGCGTTACATGGTCGCTGCCCATATCTTTGCATAATGCAGGAAATACACGAGAGTTCAGGGGCCTTGCTTTAACAAAGTTAACCATTTTCACTGTAGTGTCCAAAATGTCTTTCAAGCTGTCAGGCATTCCCTTGGCAGCAAGAGCCTCTCGGTGGATGCTGCAGTGTACCCAAGTGGCGTTGGGAGCAACTGCTTGCACGCGCGTTACCACTCCACTATGTCTCCCTGTCATGGCTTTTGCGCCATCAGTACAGATACCAACACATCTTGACCACCAAAGTCCATTTGATGTCACAAAGCTGTCCAGTACTTTAAAAATATCCTCTCCTGTTGTCCTGGTTCCCAGTGGTTTGCAGAAGAGGATGTCTTCCTTAATTGACCCCCCATAAACATAACGGACATATACCAGGAGCTGTGCCAGGCCCGCCACGTCTGACTCATCCAGCTGTAACGCATATAATTCACTGGCTTGTATGCGAAGCAGTAATTGTTTCAAAACATCTCCTGCCATGTCACTGATGCGCTGTGAAACAGGGTTGTTTGATGAAGGCATTGTCTGTAGTGTTTTTTGGGGCCTTTTCCCCCAGCATTGTCCCAGCCGTATCCGCGGCAGCAGGAAGAATTAAGTCCTCCACATTAGTATGGGACTTGCCTGTCCTAGCCACTCAGTAGCTCACCATATAAGACGCTTCTAGCCCCTTCTTATTAATGGTATCTGTTGCTTTTATACATGTCTTACTACTCGAAAGTCGTCTTTGTTCTCGCTCAAAAAACTCCTGTGACTTATTTTTCAAATTGGCATGTTTTTTGTTTCTAAATGTCTGCTCAAGAGTGAAGGTTTTATTGAGTTGTGAGATAGTACTTTTGCACATATAACACACTGTGGCTGAGGAAAGGCACTACTCCCAATATAAGGGAACCCCAAATCAATGTAGTTCTCATCATATTTGTGCCTCTTTGATGGTCCAACGTCCCTGTCTGCTGTTCGGCGCTTTCCTGGGTAAGGGGGAAGTAGCTCGTCGGCTGCATCAGATTCACAACTGTCAGTGTCCATGCTAGCTGGGCTAACAACAAATGTAGAATTACTGATGCTAGCATTGGATGTGCTCGTGGAAGCCTTGTAGCACCCATACCTGTAGCCATGAAGTGCTTTGAAAGGCTGGTCATGGCTCACATCAACACCATCATCCTAGACCCACTCCAATTTGCATACCGCACCAACAGATCCACAGATGATGCAATCTCTATTGCAATCCACACGGCCCTTTCCCACCTGGACAAGAGGAACACCTATGTGAGAATGCTGTTCATTGACTACAGCTCAGCGTTCAACACCACAGTACCCTCAAAGCTCATCACTAAGCTAAGGACCCTGGGACTAAACACCTCCCTCTGCAACTGGATCCTGGACTTCACCGACGCCGATAGAACCGCCTATAAGGAGGAGGTCAGAGACCTTGTTGCTTAGTCACTTAATTACTAGTTACAGTATAGGTACATATCTACCCCTTCACATCGACTCGGTACCGTGTATATAGCCATGTTATCGTTACTCATTGTGTATTTATTATTATCATTATTGTTACGAGTTTTACTTACTTATTATTTCTCTATTTTCTTTCTCTCTGCATTGTTGAGAAGGGCCCGTTAAGTCAGCTTTTCACTGTTTGTCCACACCTGTTGTTTACCAAGCATGTGACAAATTGGAATTGATTTTAACACCGTGATGAAACTTTGTTTCTCCTTGCTGAAACAAGAAAACAAGTCTTCCGTTGCGTAGGCAATGCCCCCCCCCCCCCACAATGCAGCATTAGCCGCAGCACACACAGAAATATAATGAATAGAATGGGCTCTTGAAAGTTGTAACCTCTAACCCTGGCGATTAGCCTGGTAAACTCATGGGTTGCCTGGTGTTGTGATGCAATAATTTCCATGGTAATGTAGAATTGATTACTTGTTAGATACTACTGCACGGTTGGAACTAGAAGCACAAGCATTTCGCTACACTCGCATTAACATCTACTAACCATGTGTATGTGACAAAATAAAATTTGATTTGAATGTTAATTCAAGTGATTTTTAACTGATGTGGCTCATGCAATGGAATGCATTGTTTTTGTTTGTTGAGTTTAATCAACAAATCAAAGCATAGATTTTACTTCCCGCTTCGGTCCGATGGGTACACTCACGATGGCCGCCTGTCCACCCGTTGTGCCATCATTGACTTGAAAGGAGGATTCCCGTTTATATAAATTCTGTTTCAATTCCAGCACATGCAGTACGGAGCATTCGAATGGGTATTACGATGGCAGTGGTCATTTGGCTGGCCAATTACCTTCATCCAAAATGACATGTCTAGTTACAGCCCTAGAAAGGTGTGAAAAAGCCACATCCTCCTGTATTGTGTCATCATAACTAAGACCTTGTTTGTTGCGGAGTTGACTGCAGCACACTCCCCAATGTGATGAAGAAAGAGACTACATCCCGAATGATACCCTGTTCCCTACATAGTGCACTTCGTTATCTCAATATCAAATCATTTCTGGGTAACAATTAAGTAACTTACTGCAGTTTTCAATTAAAATGTAAGCCATAAACAAATTGCTTCTTAGCAAAGAGAAATTTTCTCAAGCAATAGTTTTTTGTTGTTGCTAGGACTGTCTGGAAGTGGTCTGAGTGGGAAGGGGAAATGATGAAAACTAGCTGTTATTGGCACAGTTTTACAACTCTTTCTCATTGGTCTATTACAAATTTACCGCATGGTGATGTCACCAGGCAGACCAAAACTCCATCCAACCAAAACAGGCTGACATTTCAGGTAGTCTTTTCAAATAGCTCTTACACTAAAAAAGGTTCCATTATCATTTTCACAGTATTATTCCAACCTTAGTGTGGAAATATGCTGTATATAAGACACAGGAAAATCACATTTTTGTGATGTAACCATAGTCGACCTCTGACCTTGAACCAAATAGACTGATTTGTCATGAAGATTCTAGAACTTAATGATGCTGTCCGTGTTAACCAAACGTTCCACACAGACTAGCGTTGCGTTTTGATAATCTTCTCTGGACCCTGACACTGGCTTTATTGTTTGTTCGGTCTCACACCGATTTGACAAGAATGCTTTGGTCATGATGATTCCTCTACTACCCTTACATAACCTTTTACCATCTGATAGACCAGGGGCTGTATTCACAGTCTGAGTACGAGTGCTGATTTTAGGATCAGTTTTATCTGGGATCATAATAAATAAGGTTATATGGACAGGGAGTACCTGATCCTAGAGCAGCACTCCTTCTCTAGGACTCTTTGTGAATACAGGCCTGTTTTCTCTGGTTCTGACTACTCTGCCTCAAACTCACTTCCTGTTTTCTCTGGTTCTGACTACTCTGCCTCGATCTCACTTCCTGTTTTCTCTGGTTCTGACTACTCTGCCTCGATCTCACTTCCTGTTTTCTCTGGTTCTGAGTACTCTGCCTCGATCTCACTTCCTGTTTTCTCTGGTTCTGACTACTCTGCCTCGATCTCACTTCCTGTTTTCTCTGGTTCTGA
>QNTS01014347.1:8970-21304 GCA_003317085.1 Hucho hucho
ACACCACAGTGAGTAGTGAGGACAGCAGGCCTACACCACAGTGAGTAGTGAGGACAGTACCCTTCAGAGAGTGGGTGAGTAGAGATCAATACTTTGGTATGTATGTAGTGTAATACTAGTGACTGGCTACATTAAAGCAGCCAATCTGCCTTGTGTGCAGTGAAATGTGCTTGTGGGATGTCAACGACGGACGCTGTTTTGAATTCACAAAGCTGGCCTGCACCCACACGGGGATCCAGGTAACATAAATGACCCAAACCCACCCAACCCTCTCACTACTAGGTTTGGGGTCAGATTTCAATTCAGGAAGTAAACGTTTAAACACAATCAGGTAAAATTCACTTCCTGAATATACTGAATTGAAATGAAGCCCAACCCTTTTTCATCATGACATATTGATGGTATATCCTGTCTCTTAAGAGTCTGTCACCCTGTTCTAGTCCTACCTGTTCACCGTCGGTACGCAGCGTGAGGGTCGTCTGCTGTGTAACGGACATTACCCAGAGATCCTAGTGGTTGACGCCACCAGCCTGGAGGTCCTCTACTCTCTCGTCTCTAACATCTCTCCTGATTGGATCAGCTCCATGAGCATCATAAGCTCACCCAGCACGCAAGGTCAGTCGCCCACGCAAGGTCAGTCGCCCACGCAAGGTCAGTCGCCCACGCAAGGTCAGTCGCCCACATGCTTCCAAAATTCGAGGAACTTTCCAGGTTTTTCAGGAGTTCTGTTTGAAGGATTCCCAGAATCTGAAGGGAATAAGCGGTCTTCCAACTGGGATTTCTGAAAAAGTAACTGAACTTTGAACCCTAGTCCTCCACCATGGCTAACATCAGCCACTCGATTTATCGTCTAGGAACAGTCCACGAACACAACTAAAGCCACATTTAGTTACAGCTGTTTTGACGATGGTAACTTGTTTTGACGATGGTAACTTGTTTTGACGACGGTAACTTGTTTTGACGACGGTAACTTGTTTTGACGATGGTACCATCATGGTTCAGGATGTGGTCCAAACACACCAACACGTGAAGAGGCAAGGGGTACCAATGCTCCAGGTCTGGAACCAACAGGAACCTGAACAGCCATAAGACTGCTGAACAGTTAACCTAATGGTTACCCAGACTATTTACATTGACCCCCTTTACTATTTATTTATTCATCTTATTTGTTTTGTTCTGACTCCCTGGCACTGGCTCTATGTACACTCACTAGACTCTACCCACACACATACTACACTGACACTCCAACACACACACACATCATAATGTACGTGTGTGTCATCATAATGTATTTGTGTGTCATCATAATGTGTGTGTGTGTGTGTGTCATCATAATGTATTTGTGTCATCATAATGTGTGTGTGTGTGTGTCATCATAATGTGTGTGTGTGTCATCATAAGGTATTTGTGTGTGCCATCATAATGTGTGTGTGTGTGTGTCATCATAATGTGTGTGTGTGTCATCATAATGTACGTGTGTGTCATCATAATGTATTTGTGTGTGCCATCATAATGTATTTGTGTGTGCCATCATAATGTGTGTGTGTGTGTGCCATCATAATGTGTGTATGTGTGCCATCATAATGTGTGTATGTGTGTGTGTGTGTCATTATAATGTGTGTGTGTGTCATCATAATGTGTGTGTGTCATCTCATATGTATATACTGTACTCTATACCATCTACTGCATCTTGCCTACGCCGGTCAACCATCGCTCATCCATATATTTATATGTACATACTCGTATTCAATCCTTTACACTTGTGTGTATAAGGTAGTTGTTGTGAAATTGTTAGATTACTTGTTAGATACTACTGCATGGTCGGAACTAGAAGCACAAGCATTTCGCTACACTCGCATTAACATCCACTAACCATGTGTATGTGACAAATAAAATTTGATTTTATTTGAGACCTAGTGCCCCTAGTAGACCTAGTGCCCCTAGTAGACCTAGTACCCCTAGTAGACCTAGTACCCCTAGTAGACCTAGTGCCCCTAGTAGACCTAGTACCCCTAGTAGACCTAGTACCCCTAGTAGACCTAGTGCCCCTAGTAGACCTAGTGCCCCTAGTAGACCCCAAGAACATCATCCCCACCGTCAAACATGGAGGTGGAAACATTATGCTTCGGGGGTGTTTTTATGCTAAGGGGGCAGGACAACTGCATCAAAGGGACGATGGACGGGGCCATGTACCGTCAAATCTTGGGTGAGAACCTCCTTCTCTCAGCCAGGGCATTGAAAATGGTTCGTGGATGAGTATTCCAGCATGACAATGACCCAAAACACACAGCCAAGGCAACAAAGGAGTGGTTCAAGAAGAAGCACATTAAGGTCCTGGAGTGGCCTAGCCATTCTCCAGACCTTAATCCCATAGAAAATCTGTGGAGGGAGCTGAAGGTTCGATTTGCCAAACGTCAGCCTCAACCTTAATGACTTGGAGAAGATCTGCAAAGAGGAGTGGGACAAAATCCCTCCTGAGATGTGTGCAAACCTGGTGGCCAACTACACGAAATCTGTGATTGCCAACAAGGGTTTTGCCACCAAGTACTAAGTCATGTTTTGCAGAGGGGTCAAATACTTATTTCCCTCATTAAAATTCAAATCTATTTATAACATTTTTCACATGCGTTTTTCTGGATTTTTTTGTTGTTATTCTGTCTCTCACTGTTTAAATAAACCTACCATTAAAATTATAGACTGATCATTTCTTTGTCAGTGGGCAAACGTACAAAATCAGCAGGGGATCAAATACTTTTTTCCCTCACTGTGTGTATGTATATACACACACACACATTTGCAGAAATGTCTAAAACCTGTTTTCGCTTTGTTATTATGGGGTATTGTGTGTAGATTGATGAGAAAATCAGTTTTAGAATAAGGTAAGTAACAAAATGTGTAAAAAAGGGAAGGGGTCTGAATACTTTCTGAATGCACTGTGTGTACTACAGTAACACGTAGTGTCCACGTTAAGTTGATAATTAATTATTAAGCAAGTAAGGACTTTGTATGGGGGGCAATGAGTGTCGAATTTAGTCAGGACAAAAATCTATTGCTATTTTGATACGAGAGAGTTATTGGATCTAATTGAAGTTTAGTAATGTTTAGGTTCTTACGAGTGTACTGATATAAGTAGGACACGTGACATCCCGGCAACTCTGAGAAAAACACTAGCGTTCCGCTCTGTGGACAATAAATCCCGTTGTTAGGGTGGAGACACAAGCTTCTCATAATTTTATCTAGTATCTCTGATATGTCTGCGCCCCAAATGGCACTATTCCCCAGTGGTGTAAAGTACTTAAGTTATTTTTGGGGGTTATCTGTACTTTATTTATATTTTTGACTACTTTCCACCACTCCATACATTTTCCCCGACACCCAAAAGTACTAGTTACATTTTGAGTGCTTAGCAGGACAGGAAAATGGTCCAATTCACACACTTATCAAAAGAACTTCCCTGGTCATCCCTACTAGACTCACTTAACACACATGCTTTGTTTGTAAATGATGTCTCAGTGTTGTAGTGTGCCCCTGGCTATCCGTAAATTGAAAACAAGAAAATGGTGTTGTCTGGTTTGCTTAATATAAGGAATTTAAAATTATTTATATTTTTACTTTTGATTCTTAAGTATATTTTAAGGTGCAGCTCCTCTCTGCTGCTTCTTTATCCCCCCCCCTCTCTCTCTGTCTCTGTCTGTCTCCCTCTTTCTCTCTCTCTCTCTCTCTCTCTCTCTGTCTCTGTCTCTCTCTCTCTCTCTCTCTCTCTGATGCTCTGTCATTAACTTCCATATAAACCATCAATATTACACCTTATAATCCCTTTTCATAATAAGCCTCACATAAACGGTAGTGAACTTCTGATGGACCCCAGTTGATTTATATTCAGGCACTGGTATTAAAAGGTGATTTTTGTTACTCTTAAAAACAAGAGGGCCTTCATTTAACCGTCATCTCTGCTTCCCAATGTTAATTGATTAATTGACTTGTACCTCTCGTAGCATCTACCTCATGTCAGACGACTACCCATAAGTCTATGCGACTACTTACCTCACAACCTGGCCACGGTGTTTTTTCTCCCCCATTACAGAGATTACAAGGATCTGGTTCCATCCCATCTCTCTCTGTTATTATGACAATCACATAACTAGGACCCACCCGTCTCTTGTACTTCCTGGAAACAAGGTCGGCAGGTCGTCGTTAGGCTTGTTGCCGCTGTGCTTTTTCTCTAGGAAGGAACACAATTATATCAGAGTAAATTGGTCAAATAAAAGATCAAAGTTAGAGTCCCAAATAACACCCTATTCCCTAAGTAGTGCACTACTTTAGACCAGAGCCCTATGGGTAGTGCACTACATAGAGAATAGGGTGCCATTTGGTACTCCTATAGAGTCCTACCAGTGAAAGGTCAGTTAGTAGAGGACCATTAACCAACATGCATAACCATCGATGTTCAGTCCTGCTAGATTCGATAGGTAGGCAAACCAAAAACAGTCCACCAAGTTGAAACGTCTCTTATTTTTTTTTTTTTTTACATGGCACCAGCTTTCTCTTCAACAATTTAGCATCATGTCTAGCTAGCTGGTTTTTTATCCAGATGATTCAGTGCCTTGCTGTCCAGAGAACTGAGTTAGGGGATATTTTAGTATGGGCGGGATCAATGCATGTGTTGTACTGTAGGTAACCCTGTTGGTAGTTGAGTAAGCAGCCCGTTCATCCAGCTTGGCATCCTCTTTATATCACAGTGGTGTTTTATTAGTGCTAAACGTTAACAGCACATCCCAATGCTCCCATGGCATGAGATCATGTCCCCTTCTTGCAAAGAGCAGAATATAATATTCTGGTGTTTTTAGATCCATGGTACAACAAGGCTACAGTATGCTGTCCTGCGTTCAATCCCACCATTATTAACCTTTATCATAATCCCTATATCATTACGACGAGACCGTTTACACTTTGATATGCCGGATTAGGTTGCTCCTGTATGTAATTCTACATGGCTTTGTCAAAGACTGAGTGATGGCCTGCCATAGATATGGTACTGAACACAGAGATAATACCATATATATGGAACTGAACACAGAGATAATACCATGGATATGGAACTGAACACAGAGATAATACCATAGATATGGAACTGAACACAGAGATAATACCATAGATATGGAACTGAACACAGAGATAATACCATGGATATGGTACTGAACACAGAGATAATACCATGGCTATGGTACTGAACACAGAGATAATACCATAGATATGGAACTGAACACAGAGATAATACCATGGATATGGTACTGAACACAGAGATAATACCATGGATTAATACCATGGATATGGTACTGAACACAGAGATAATACCATGGATTAATACCATGGATATGGTACTGAACACAGAGATAATACCATGGATATCGTACTGAACACAGAGATAATACCATATAAATAGAATGAATAGAACGGGTGTCCCCATTCAAGTCAATGATAGCATAATGGGTGGACTTGCAGCCATTGTGAGTGTACCCATAGGAGCAAACTAGGAAGTAAAAGCAGGAAGTGTACCCATCAATCTGTGCTGTGATTTGTTGATTCAACTCAACTGACATTACAAAAAAATACCTTCCATTGCATGAGACAAATCAGTTAGCATCACTTGAATGAACATTCTCCATTACCATGGAAATAATTTAATCACAATCTCAGGCAGCCATTGCGAGGTTCCAAGCCCGTTCTATTCATTCTGTTTCTATGGATAATACCAGTGTTCATTCGTTCTAATGTTCTATGTTCTGTGTTCTACTTGCTCATATGTCCCCCGGTGACACGGTTCTTCTACAGCCGTCGGGAGCCCTTCCACAAGCTTCTGGTCCAGGGAGATTCAGCCGGACGCCTCTCCCTCTGGAGCATCCCAGACACCTCGCCCTTGCAGCCCCTCTCCACCACAACAGGTACCATTTAGTCCACTAGGTGGCGCAAGAGCCCCACATCTGTAGGGATGCTGTGGGTGAGAATTGGAAGAGTTTTACGCCATTGGCTGGCCAAAACCAGTCAAATCATCCCTCCCAGTGTAGGGTATGTGTAGTCAGTCCATTATTTCCCAATGTTTTTGTTGTGATATCTGCGGCCTAAAATGCTTGATTTTTTTCAGAGGCTTTATTGACATTTTGCGATGAAATGTGATAATATTTTTCAATTTTAATTTTATATAAAGTAATAAAAAGTAATGTGGTCAGTTTTAGTACGATTGTACGCAGAATATGTTTCTAAGACTGTGTTTAGACAGGCATCCCAATTCACTAATTGGTCTTAACTTCATTTTTGGTCAGCAGTTCAAACCAAAAAGAATCATGATTCTTGAGTGAGTAAAAAGGTGGCTGCTGTGATTTTATTTCTTTTGACATGCTTTGCTGATTGGAAGTGACTTTCTCTTGTGTTCCAGCACAAAGTTACAAAACAATTTGCTCCTACTTTCATGTAAAAACATTGGAAATGGGTTTCGCGGAGTCTTTAGCGGTGGTTTCTGTTGACAAATAAGATGTCCTTCCTGTTTATTGTTCTGCCTGTCAGTAGTCATCATCAGCTGCACATGCTGACAGGGGTGAGAACGTTTCACATGTGGTTCTTTTGGGCTGTTTCCTTCAGTAACTGTGGTCAAATTTGCCAACCCTCTTTTGATTGGATCCTTTTGAGATAAAAGTGCGGTGAT
This sequence comes from Hucho hucho, assembly GCA_003317085.1. Classification (NCBI taxonomy): domain Eukaryota; kingdom Metazoa; phylum Chordata; class Actinopteri; order Salmoniformes; family Salmonidae; genus Hucho; species Hucho hucho. The sequence goes on from QNTS01014347.1 coordinate 15,671, forward strand.
TGGTCAAAATTGCGAGCTCTCGCATAGTTCCTGGAGGGACTGTGTATCACTCTATAGGCTGACCCCCTCACCGTACCCAGATGGTTAGGGTTAGTGACTGTGTTACTGACTATCTCCTCTCTCTATAGGCTGACCCCCTCACCATACCCTGAGGGTTAGGGTTAGTGACTGTGTTACTGACTATCTCCTCTCTCTATAGGTTGGCCCCCTCACTGTACCCTGAGGGTTAGGGTTAGTGACTGTGTTACTGACTATCTCCTCTCTCTATAGGCTGACCCCCTCACCGTACCCTGATGGTTAGGGTTAGTGACTGTGTTACTGACTATCTCCTCTCTCTATAGGCTGACCCCCTCACCGTACCCTAATGGTTAGGGTTAGTGACTGTGTTACTGACTATCTCCTCTCTCTATAGGTTGGCCCCCTCACCGTACCCTGAGGGTTAGGGTTAGTGACTGTGTTACTGACTATCTCCTCTCTCTATAGGTTGGCCCCCTCACCGTACCCTGCGGGGTCACTGTAACAAAGTGACGTGCCTGGAGTACCCCCACCAGGTGTCCCCTCGCTACGACCAGCGCTCCCTGGTCTCTGGCGGTGTGGACTTCATCGTCTGGGACATCTTCAATGGAGAGATGAACCACATCTTCTGTGTCCACGGAGGAGAGATCACACAGCTACTGGTCCCCCCTGACAATTGCAGTGTGAGTAGAGCTTCACAGTTATATACACAATTGAATCAAAGTGAATTGAGTCCTTTTGAATCTTCTCCCCAGCCCTCATTCTTTTATGAGTGCAATTTTGTAGGTGGGACTATAGGAAGACCCCAGGAAGAGTAGCTGCTGCCAAGGCAACAGATAATGGGGATCCATAATAAATACAAAATACACCTTTATTTTATGAGTGCAATTTTGTAGGTGGGACTGGAATGAGAAGTGGACTGATGCAAATATGCAAGCCCTTTGAAAGGACTGTAGTGGATTTCATCTCCACTCCATCACGGCTGTCCATCAGCGGAGAGAGGAGAGGCCTCCGTGATCATTGATTCTAGTTCTGCCCTCTGATCTCACACAGCGCTGCCTCCTGCTACTTCCTGAGAAAAGATAAGAGGCCTGTCGCACACAGCCTCATCTCTCCCTCCCTCGGCAGCCATGCCTTCTCTGCTCTCCTGGTGTGTGTGGGTGTGATTGACAGGTACCATACTGATGTCCATTACATGTGAGTGGTCCACACTGTAAGTAAGAGTGTCTGTTCTGAGAGAGAATTACCTCCGGGGATCTTAATGACCTGTTTAGTTATGCGGGAGCTTTATAGCATGTCGATCCGCCTACTTAAGGAGCCAGGCCATTTAATTGATACGTGTGAGAGGGAGAGCGGAGCAGGAGATGGGTTAGCTCCAAGGCTGACGGGGGGATCCATAATATCGGTTGTACTGCGTACACTGTAGTGAAGAGGGCATGGCAGCGCCTCTTCCCCCTCAGGAGGCTGAAAATATTTTGCATGGTCCTTTGGATCCTCAAGACGTTCTACAGCTGCACCATCGAGAGCATCTAGACTGGCTGCATCACTGCTTGGTATGAAAAATGACCGCAAAGCGATACAGAGGGTGGTACGGACAGCCCAGTACATCCCTGGGGCCGAGCTCCCTGCCATCCAGGATCTCTGTATCAGGTGATTTCAGAGGAACGGCCGAAAAATTGTGAAAGACTCCAGCCACACAAACCATGGACTATTCACTCTGCTACCGTCTGGCAAAGATTACCAGAGCATCGGCTCTCGGACCAACAGGCTCCCAGACAACTTCTACCCCCAAATAGCCTTAAGACTGCTAAATAGCCTTAAGACTGCTAAATGGCCTTAAGACTGCTACAGTGAGGGAAAAAGGTATTTGATCCCCTGCTGATTTTGTACGTTTGCCCACTGACAAAGAAATGATCAGTCTATAATTTTAATGGTAGGTTTATTTGAACAGTAAGAGACAGAATAACAACAAAAAAATCCAGAAAAACGCATGTGAAAAATGTTATAAATTGATTTGCATTTTAATGAGGGAAATAAGTATTTGACCCCCTCTCAATCAGAAAGATTTCTGGCTCCCAGGTGTCTTTTATACAGGTAACGAACTGAGATTAGGAGCACACTCTTAAAGGGAGTGCTCCTAATCTCAGCTTGTTACCTGTATAAAAGACACCTGTCCACAGAAGCAATCAATCAATCAGATTCCAAACTCTCCACCATGGCCAAGACCAAAGAGCTCTCCAAGGATGTCAGGGACAAGATTGTAGACTTACACAAGACTGGAATGGGCTACAAGACCATCGCCAAGCAGCGTGGTGAGAAGGTGACAACAGTTGGTGCGATTATTCGCAAATGGAAGAAACACAAAAAACCTGTCAATCTCCCTCGGCCTGGGGCTCCATGCAAGATCTCACCTCGTGGAGTTGCAATGATCATGAGAACGGTGAGGAATCAGCCCAGAACTACACGGGAGGATCTTGTCAATGATCTCAAGGCAGCTGGGACNCATCCCCACCGTCAAACATGGAGGTGGAAACATTATGCTTTGGGGGTGTTTTTCTGCTAAGGGGACAACTTCACCGCATCAAAGGGACGATGGACGGGGCCATGTACCGTCAAATCTTGGGTGAGAACCTCCTTCCCTCAGCCAGGGCATTGAAAATGGGTCGTGGATGGGTATTCCAGAATGACAATGACCCAAAACACACGGCCAAGGCAACAAAGGAGAGGCTCAAGAAGATGCACATTAAGGTCCTGGAGTGGCCTAGCCAGTCTCCAGACCTTAATCCCATAGAAAATCTGTGGAGGGAGCTGAAGGTACGAGTTGCCAAACGTCAGCCTTGAAACCTTAATGACTTGGAGAAGATCTGCAAAGAGGAGTGGGACAAAATCCCTCCTGAGATGTGTGCTAACCTGGTGGCCAACTACAAGAAACGTCTGACCTCTGTGATTGCCAACAAGGGTTTTGCCACCAAGTACTAAGTCATGTTTTGCAGAGGGGTCAAATACTTATTTCCCTCATTAAAATGCAATTCCATTTATAAAATTTTTCACATGCGTTTTTCTGGATTTTTTTGTTGTTATTCTGTCTCTCACTCTTCAAATAAACCTACCATTAAAGTTATAGACTGACAATTTCTTTGTCAGTGGGCAAACGTACAAAATCAGCAGGGGATCAAATACTTTTTTCCCTCACTGTAAATGGCCTTAAGACTGTTAAATGGCCTTAAGACTGTTAAATGGCCTTAAGACTGCTAAATAGCCTTAAGACTGCTAAATAGCCTTAAGACTGCTAAATAGCCTTAAGACTGCTAAATGGCCTTAAGACTGCTAAATAGCCTTAAGACTGCTAAATGGCCTTAAGACTGCTAAATGGCCTTAAGACTGCTAAATAAATGAATGAATGGTTAATGAATGGTTTCCCGGACTATCTTGCACTGACCCTTTGCACACTCACAAGACTATATATACACACTATATACACATACACACTCACACAAAACCCACACTACACGCACACACACATACCGACACAACACAAACACACATTACACGCGTACATTCACACCCTTTTTCCTCCAAACAGAACTACGTATGGTCATTATGGCCAAACAGTTCTATTTTTGTTTCATCAGACCAGAGCACATTTCTTCAAAAAGTACGATTTTTGTCCCCATGTGCAGTTGCAAACCGTAGTCTGGCTTTTTTATGGCGGTTTTGGAGCAGTGGCTTCTTCCTTGCTGAGCAGTCTTTCACTCGTTTTACTGTGGATATAGATACTTTTGTACCTGTTTCCTCCAGCATCTTTACAAGGTCCTTTGCTGTTGTTCTGGGATTGATTTGCACTTTTCCCACCAAAGTACATTCATCTCCAGGAGACAGAATTCTGGAATTGTGATACAGTGAATTATAAGTGAAATCTGTCTGTAAACAATTGTTGAAAAAATGACTTGTGTCATGCACAAAGTAGATGTCCTAACCGACTTGCCAAAACTATATTTTGTTAACATGAAATTTGTGGAGTGGTTGAAAAACAAGTTTTAATGACCCAATGAACCTTGTGGTCAAGGTTTCCTGTACCTCTCTCGTGGTCAAGGTTTCCTGTACTCTGCTTTCAGTTCCTCCACACATCCTCCTGTACCACCTCCCTCCCGGTCTCCCTCTCTCCCTCCTGGTGTACCTCCCTCTCTCCCTCCCGGTCTTCCTCTCTCCCTCCCTTCCTCCCAGTCTCCCTCCCTCCCCTCCTGTCTACCTGACAGACAAATGGGATTATTGTATTTATTTTTGGGGCAATATTTTCTGTCCTTGTACCATGCCTCTTGTACCAGAGTGTGTGTTACTGTTTGTGTGTGTGTACTTTAATAAGTCCCAGACAGATTGTGTAGTGTTTTTGACATGCTGTGCTGAGTCTCTGTCAGTGGAAAGCACTCAAGGATGTTGCTCCTAAAGCTGGCAGCAGTTCCATCTCTCTTCCTGTCTGAGTTATGTCTGTGACAGCAGCAGGGGCTGGTGATTTACTCTCAGAAGGGCCTGGGCAGCCTCCTCATCAGACCAACATTATTAAAGAACGAATGCCCCTCAAAAACAAGTTCTCGTTTTGGCATCGATATGAGTCAGACTTTTTTTTTTTTCTTGTCAAAATTTACTACAAAGTGTAAATAGATCCAAAACGTAGATTTACAAGATGATAGGGGGGGAAATGATGTCATGGAATGAAGGTTACCGTAAGTTTTTCCTTCGGTTGGGTTTATTTCAAGCCTGCCCATAGCTGCCAGTACCCAAGTAATCATCAATCCTGCCCACAGCTGCCAGTACCCAAGTAATCATCAATCCTGCCCACAGCTGCGTAGGACCCGATCGTGGCAGCATGGTTAGTTGGTTCAAATCCCGGGACCACCCATAAGCCCCTATGAGGCTAGTTACGGACCATCAGTAAATTACACAATGTAGATGCGACAATTGTTAAATGTCAATAGCTCCAAATTTCATTAACTTAAAAAACTCAAACCAACTAGAATTTGTAGAAATTCATATACAAATATTGAACACATCTAAAAGATGTGCAAATTGAACATATTGTTCCATTTACGTTTGTGTAATTTGACAATCCCTAAATATCCTCAGAGATAGGCTATCCAATGTCAAACCAAGTTTGCCACAGTTGTACACCAGCCAGCTGATGCTAATTGGCGAAAGAAGTTGAAGTCTGAATGCTTATGTAAATGTGATATTTCAGTTTTTGTTTGTTGCAAAAATTTCAAAAACCTGCTTTTTCTTTGTCGTTATGGGGTATTGTGTGTAGATTAATGAGGATTTTCTTCTTTTTTTTTAAATAAAGTTGTAACGTAACAAAATTTGGAAAAAGTCAAGGGGTCTGTATACATACGAATGCACTGTATATAACTGCCTTAATGTTGCTGGACCCCAGGAAGAGTAGCTGCTGCCTTGGCAGGAACTAATGGGGATCCATAATAAACCCAAGGAAGAGTAGCTGCAGCCTTGGAAGGAACTAATGGGGATCCATAATAAACCCCAGGAAGAGTAGCTGCTGCCTTGGCAGGAACTAATGGGGATCCTTAATAAACCCCAGGAAGAGTAGCTGCTGCCTTGGCAGGAACTAAT
>QNTS01014348.1:21180-42223 GCA_003317085.1 Hucho hucho
AGAGAGAGATAGGAGCCAGTCATTATGGCTGGTACAGTAGCATGTATCTAACACACAGAGAGAGATAAGAGCCAGTCATTATGGCTGGTACAGTAGCATGTCTCTGACACACAGAGAGAGATAGGAGCCAGTCATTATGGCTGGTACAGTAGCATGTCTCTAACACACAGAGAGAGATAGGAGCCAGTCATTATGGCTGGTACAGTAGCATGTCTCTAACACACAGAGAGAGATAGGAGCCAGTCATTATGGCTGGTACAGTAGCATGTCTCTAACACACAGAGAGAGATAGGAGCCAGTCATTATGGCTGGTACAGTAGGTTATTGGTCAGCCAAATGACCACGGTCACTGTTATTATCGTTTGCATAGAAAATAATGGTTTTGACCTTTCTATTATTTTCATGAGGGTCTTCATCCATAATCGTTGGTTAAACGATTATATGGTAATGGTGCCACCCCTACGAGAGGGAGAGAGACAGCGAAAGAGAGAAGAAGAGCCCCCTAAGCAAGCTAGTCCTGTGGCTCTGTTCACAAACACAAACAGACCCCACAGAGCCCCAGGACAGCAACACAATTTGACCCAACCAAATCATGAGAAAACAAAAAGAGAATTACTTGACACAGAAAAATGTTTAAAAAAAACTGAGCAAACTAGAATACTATATGGCCCTAAACAGAGAGTACACAGTGGCAGAATACCTGACCACTGTGACTGACCCAAACTTAAGGAAATCTTTGACTACGTACAGATTCAGTCAGCATAGTCTTGCTACTGAGAAAGGCCGCCGTAGGCAGACGTGGCTCTCAAGAGAAGACAGGCTATGTGCACACTGCCCACGAAATGAGGTGGAAACTGAGCTGCACTTCCTAACCTCCTGCCAAATGTATGACCATATTAGAGACACATTTTTCCCTCAGATTACACAGACCCACAAAGTATTCGAAAACAAATCCAATTTTGTTATACTCCCTTCTCTATTGGGTGAAATACCACAGTGTGCCATCACAGCAGCAAGATTTGTGACCTGTTGCCACAAGAAAAGGGCAACCAGTGAAGAACAAACACCATTGTAAATACAACCTATATTTATGTTTATTTATTTTTCATTTTGTACAACACTGTATATAGACATAATATGACATTTGTATCATTTTGGAACTTTTGTAAGTGTAATGTTTACTGTTAATTTTGTATTGTGTATTATTTATTTATCTATTTCACATGCTTTGGCAATGTAAACATATGTTTCCCATGACAATAAAGCCCCTTAAATTGAAAAAAAATTGAGAAGGAAAGAGATGGAGAAAGAATACAAAGAAGCAGAGCGATACAATCAAAGTAAACAGTGATGAGGGAATGAGAGTGTAGTATCCTAGTGAGATCAGATGCTATATGAGTGAACAGTGATGAGGGGATAGGGAATGAGAGTGTAGTATCCTAGTGTGATCAGATGCTATATGAGTGAACAGTGATGAGGGGAGAGGGAATGAGAGTGTAGTATCCTAGTGAGATCAGATGCTATATGAGTGAACAGTGATGAGGGGATAGGGAATGAGAGTGTAGTATCCTAGTGAGATCAGATGCTATATGAGTGAACAGTGATGAGGGGAGAGGGAATGAGAGTGTAGTATCCTAGTGAGATCAGATGCTATATGAGTGAACAGTGATGAGGGGAGAGGGAATGAGAGTGTAGTATCCTAGTGAGATCAGATGCTATATGAGTGAACAGTGCTGAGGGAATGAGAGTGTAGTATCCTAGTGTGATCAGATGTTATATGAGTGAACAGTGATGAGGGGAGAGGGAATGAGAGTGTAGTATCCTAGTGAGATCAGATGTTATATGAGTGAACAGTGTAGATGGGAGAGGGAAGGAGAGTGTAGTATCCTAGTGTGATCAGATGTTATATGATTGTGAGGGGCTCCAGGGAGAGCAATGTCTGTCTGTGAGAGTTTGTCTGTAACCCCTGGGGGCCTGCTGAGTGACTTAGGGGTAGTGATAACCTCCCCCCTCCTCCCCTGTGAGCCTCACACTCCCCGCTCCCACTCACATGTCTTCAGGCAGACTGATGAGACGAGGTGTGTCTCCTCCCAGAGCCATGGAGAATAGAACACTACAACTCACAGACAGAAGTCTTTTAAACATACTTTTCTGTGCTTCAGATAATTACATAGTACTTTGCAGTGGTCTGTGTGTGTGAATGAGTGTGTGTGTGAATGAGTGTGTGTGTGGGGGGTGGGGATGTGTACTGAAACCTATCTGTGTGTGTGCACAATCCTGTTTATGCGTTGGTAATGCTGCCCGCTGGGGAGCTCATTTAGCCATCTCTTTAAAACTGAAGAGGAGAGTGAGGGAGAGCAGGAGAGATGAGGGATGGGGGGAAGGAAGGATAGAGAGTAATTTTATTAGCTTTTTCATTGCCAGGACAACCTTGGGTTTAGGACGTTGAGATGCTACAGTAAAGAGAACCTGTCCTTGGGCTGGGAGGTTTGGTGCAGAGGGACCCGTGCCAGTCTGGAGGCCACTGGGAGGCTTGGTGCAGAGGGACCCATGCCAGTCTGGAGGCCACTGGGAGGCTTGGTGCAGAGGGACCCATGCCAGTCTGGAGGCCACTGGGAGGCCACTGGGAGGCCACTGGGAGGCTTGGTGCTGAGGGACTCATGCTACATGTACATACTACCTCAATCAGCCCGACTAACCGGTGCCTGTATGCAGCCTCGCTACTGTTATAGCCTCGCTCCTGTATATAGCCTCGCTACTATTATAGCCTCGCTCCTGTATATAGCCTCGCTCCTGTATATAGCCTCGCTACTATTATAGCGTCGCTACTGTTATAGCCTCGCTACTGTATATACTGTTGTTTTTATTTCTTTACTTACCTATTGTTCACATAATACCTTTTTTGCACTGTTGGTTAGAGCCTGTAAGTAAGCATTTCACTGTAAGGTCTACACCTGTTGTATTCGGCGCACGTGACAAATAAACTTTGATTTAGTCTGGAGGCCACTGGGAGGCTTTGTGCAGAGGGACCCATGCCAATCTGGAGGCCACTGCTGACTGGAGGTCGGGTCCTTCCTAATGTAGACCATGGTCACAGTGACAGTGGGTCAAGGTCAGGAAGAAGTGGTGCACCCGTGTTGACAGTCTGGAGATGAAGACTATTGAGGTATAGTGAGAGATATAATGGTCAGGGTCAAGAGAGAGGACCTCCAGCCAGGTCAGGCAGAGTTGAAGCCCAGCTATGTAGGTTGGAGTGTAGCTGGAAGGAGGGAAAGGAGGGTTTGAATTAAAAGCTGTGGCTACATTGGCTGGTATCTCAAGGACACCTCTACACAGGATTGATTTTAACTCAAGCTCCCTCTGGGAAGAAAAGGGAAAGTTTATTAAATCAAATGAAGTGGCTGGTGGGATGTGGCAAGACTAAAACCCATCGGTGCAGGAAGAGCTCTGTAATTGGTGTTCATAGTGTACATAAAGTATGTCCAACCACTAAAAAGCTCTGTTTTTCTGCTTTTTACTAGGGACTATACCAGTATCACAATACTTAGTATCGTGGCAAAGGAACAAAACAGGAAGCGGAATTAACCTCTTTAAGAAAACAGCCCTAATGTTGGAATCAAACATCATTATGTGTCACATTTATTTATTTCACACAATATTTTACATACAGCAGGTTTTTAAAGGACCAAATAGTTTGGTCTGCTTCATGTTTTTATTTTTACCATGGAAAAAATATTGCCAAACTAGTATAGTCACAGCCCTACTCTTTACGCTTGGTATTTCTTCTGGACGGTACAAGCTGATAGACACAACAACAAGCAAACCCTGTAAGGCTGATTTGCAGTCTGTCTATCGACATGTCGGTAGACAATTGTCGTAGTGACGTCATTAACATTCTATTGTCGTCCGACATCAAACTTGTCCTTATGAAAAACTATAGACACAAAAGGACAGCGTCTGCATGACATCAGCAGTCAGGTGCTCCAAATAGCATACCTTCTCTATTTTAACATAAATAAACACATCCGTTTAAAAGGAATTCAGTAGATGTCAACCTAGCAAGCCAGGCAACTAAAAGCTATTCTCTAAACAATGTTTTGGTCCGTTGCTAGCTAGTTAGCTATCTGGCTAGCCAGTTCAAATAATGACCAAATTATAGCTGACATCTTGACTTTAGCTACTTTTTATCCATTATTACAGGAAAATAAACCCACAACAACAACATTATTCACAAGGTAATGGCGCAGTGTGACGGAATACAAGTAGGTCATTCTATCAAAGAGTTGTAGAACTCCTGCATCTGCTTGTGACAGGAAGATTTGACTGGTTGATGTGGCAGTCCGGTAACCATGACCACGGATGTTGCGACAGTCACAGAGACTTAAACTTTTTTAATGTGCGACAAGGAAACTGACAGCTGTAGCGAGGGTCTGCAGACATTCCACTGGAGTATAAATTCAATGTTGTTTTGACCAGTGACACTTGTCCCATTCTAATTGTCTGCAGACATGTCGTTAGACCAAGTATAAACTGACCTTTAGAATAAACAGGATAAGGTGAATATAGGTGATCCATCAGTAACAATATAGCAGCTGACTGGCTCCTGTGGCCAACATTTAGTTTTGGCGCAAATTGCATTGTGGTGTTTTGTAATGATTACATCCATTTTGAAAGTGTCTCTGTATGCCCTCTGTACCATGTATGCACTGTATTCACTGTATGTTGTATGTACGTGTAACTGCCAAAATAAAGGAAACACTTGAGTAAATGAGGGATACAAAGTATATTGAAAGCAGGTGCTTCCACACAGATGTGGTTCATTAAGCAATCAACATCCCATCATGCTTAGGGTCATATATAAGAATGCCCAGTTGAACATTATTTTGGCTACCATGGCTAGACAAAGAGATCACAGTGACTTTAGGGGGTTTAAATGGGGTTTAAAGTGTGTGTGTGTCTGTCACCAGGTCTCAACCCAATAGAGATTCTGAGGTAGCGCCTGAGACGGCGTTTTCCACCACCATCATCATTTTTTTGTGGAAGAATGGTGTCACATTCCTCCAATAGACACCCAGACACTTGTAGAATATACTGTATGCCCAGGTGAATTAAAGCTGTTCTGGCTCGTGGTGGCCCAACGCTCTATTAAGACACTTTATGTTGGTGTTTCCTTTATTTTGGCAGTTACATGTATGTATATTTAAGCAATAAGGCACAAGGAGATGTGGTAAGGCTAAGGACTGTTCTTAGGCACAACGTAACGTGGAGTGCCTGGATACAGCCCTTAGCTGTGGTATATTGGCAATATACCACAAACCCTCGAAATGCCTTATTGCTATTATAAACTGGTTATCAACGACAAATGTTTTGTCATACCTGTGGTATATGATCTGATATACAGTGAGGGAAAAAAGTATTTGATCCCCTGCTGATTTTGTACAAAGAAATGATCAGTCTATAATTTTAATGGTAGGTTTATTTGAACAGTGAGAGACAGAATAACAACAAAACAATCCAGAGAAACGCATGTGAAAAATGTTATAAATGGAATTCTTCTGGATTTTTTTGTTGTTATTCTGTCTCTCACTGTTCAAATAAACCTACCATTAAAATTATAGACTGATCATTTCTTTGTCAGTGGGCAAACGTACAAAATCAGCAGGGGATCAAATACTTTTTTCCCTCACTGTACCATGGCTGTCAGCCAATCAGCATTCAGTGCTCGAACCACCCATAAGCATATACTGTATGTATACTGTATGTATACCATAGAGTCTAGTTAATACTATGTGGACTTTCCAGCCCACGCCTTCCCATCCATGCTAGTGAGTACTGTGGCTAATTAGAGCAGGCTTGCTTTGGTCTGTCTGGCCTCCCAGCTAGCAGCAGAAGTCCCATCATGTTTGCATGTGTGTCTCTCTCTGTGGCTGTGTGATGCTGTTGCTGCTATTGCCACCACCACCCGCAGGCTTACAGTACTCATCACACACTGTTCCATTTCCTCTCTTATTGTCTTTCAGTTATGGGATTATGGGTCATGAACCTGCTTTGGGAGCTCAGTGAATGTGTCAGGTCTGCACTGTGAGTGTGTGTGTGTGTGTGTGGGTGTGTGTGTGTGTGTGTTGCTTCACAGGTCCTCTGTGAAGGCTGACATACACTATGAAATGAATTATGGATGTGTTCCCACCGCAGGCCTTGTCATTTACAAGAATATTGCCTACATTTTAGGTTTGATATTTCACCCACATACAAACACAGACATATACACACAGCCAGGCTCTTTTGAGTTATGTTATTGGACAATTCTCTGTCTGTCTCTCGCTCTCTCTATCTCTCTCTATCTCTCTCTATCTCTAGTCTATTGCATGCAGATGGAGGTGACAAAGTTTGTTCAAGGACAGTGTGGCAGTCTGTTATCACAAACAATACAATCTGAAGCAGTGTCATTGACAATATACTGCGTTGCTTCCTTTTGATGTTCTGTTCTACTGTACTCCCTGACAGTCTGAGTGTCTCTCAAACACTCCAGTGACCTGTTATGCAGTTGGAAACTCACAAACTCCTTTTCTCCAGTACCCTCCTCCTCTACTGTCTGTTGCCTATTCTCGCCAAGACCATGTTTTACTCTCTGGTTCTCCCAGACACCCTCCCCTACTCCCACTGCATTAACCTGCTGTTTGGTCCTGATACTGACACAGATGTGAGCTTGACCCGTCCCTGTGTTGTACCCTCTGGAGGTAGGGCTTTCAAGCATACACAGACCTGTACACTGCACATTACCTCTCATTTCAATCACAGCTCATCCGTGGAAATGGGAAGAATTGTGAGGCGGCCCATACAGAATGGCAGTGAAGTGGGAGCAGAGCGATCAGCGTTCCATGAGTCACCCTGGTGATTATCTCATCGGCAGGGCTGTAAACGAGGCTGACACACTGGGAAGCAGGATAGGATGGGATAGGCTACAATCCGACCATTAGCCAATTAACACCTCCATCCAGCTCCACCCTGCCTGAGAAACCAAACGGAACACTGGTGCTTTTAGGTAGATGATAAAGGGATAGATGGATGTGGCACCACTCTCAGACTGGCTCAGTTTGACGTGTTACTGTGCAGTGTGATTTTCTGATGATGGGATTTTATTATCTCTTCCACTCTCTCTCTCTCTCTCTCTCTCTCTCTCTCTCTCTCTCTCTGTCTCTGTCTCTGTCTCTATCTCTATCTGTCTCTCTCTCTCTCTCTCACACACTTTTTTCCTGTCTCCATCCATGTCCCTGTCTGTATGTAGAGTCTTTTCTACCATAGATGAATAATCTCATCTGTGTCAGAAATTAATCACACACCTGTACGGACACTTGGGGGCGTGTGCACCTATTCATCCGTAACTTTTAATCAGTAGAGTCATTCTAGTAATTATATTTCTTGGCCCCCTGTGAGGTGGGAAGAATCATGTTTAGCATGACTGTCGGGCAGAGAGCGAGAAACAGCTCACAGACATTAATAATGTATACAGTGTGATATCATTAAAAGAGTGTTTTGTGAAGAAAATCTTTGAAAACGAATCCTGAAACCGTCAGGTTTTGTATACATTTGCCAGGGTTGCCAGGGTTTTGTACATTTGCCAGGGTTGTCTCTGTTTGGGGTAGAAGTTGGTACTACTCTCATACAAAAGTACACACTAGCGTAGGCCTTAGAGGTGTTGTGTAATTAGCTGGTATAACTCTGTGAACATGAACCCAGCTTTGCTCAGCTCTACACCTCTGTAGCTGAAGGTCAGTGGACCTGCCACTGTGATTGTGTTAAAGAGAGACCTGAGCAATGGCAGAAAACACAAACACTTCTAAAGACTGACTGGTATCAAAGACATAATGGGATTCAGACTGTAAAGGATTTTCATCCCTGGTTTAACTTCACCCAGAGAATGGCCCAGCGTGTGGGTGAAAATTGGCACATCACTTGGAGACTGTTTAGAAGTAAACTTCCCTAAATCAGTACTAGAGGTTTCTTTCTGAATTTGTCATTCTTCCTTTTCCATGTCTGTGTCTGTCGGTTTTCTGTTCTCCAACTCTATCCTCTCTCTGTTCTTTGTACCACAATCTTGGGAGGATGAGAGTCAGCGGGCAGGCAGGGTGTAGCCTGTGAGGAGGAAAGAGTGGCAAGGTGTAGCCTGTGAGGAGGAAAGAGTGGCAGGGTGTAGCCTGTGAGGAGGAAAGAGTGGCAGGGTGTAGCCTGTGAGGAGGAAAGAGTGGCAGGGTGTAGCCTGTGAGGAGGAAAGAGTGGCAGGGTGTAGCCTGTGAGGAGGAAAGAGTGGCAGGGTGCAGCCTGTGAGGAGGAAAGAGTGTAATAATGATTGAGAAATGGTCTGACTAGACAGACAGGGAAAGCAGTACTACAGTACTGATTTACACAGAGAGGACACAGCTTTTAAGTGCATCAGTTTTTAATGGGATTTTGATTTGTTTTTGTTTATATTTGTTTGTGTGTAGTAGTGTGTGTGTGTGTGTGTGTTTGTGTGTAGCAGTGTGTGTCCTTGTGTGTCTGAGCATGGCTGCTTCCATGTGTTGGTCTGAGTGTGCGTAGCGTCTGTCTGCGTGCTGCTGGCTCTGTGCTGTGAGAGACAGCCATGCTGTTGTCTTATCCAATCACAGTCAGCTCCACTGGGCAGGAGCCCTGACACAGCCAGCCCATAGGGGTAGAGGGTGGAGAGACAGGAGAGAGGGAGTGAATGAGGTTAAGAGAGAGGGATAGAGAGTGGAGACTGTGTTTGTGTGTGTGTAGCCTCTCTCCTTGCTCTCTGTGTAATGGAGAGAGTGGGAGACTGTTACTGTTGGTCTCACGACGTTCTCTGGCATGGAGCAGTACTCCCGCTCACTGCAAACCACTGTTGGGGCTGATGGGAACCACCAGAGCGGGTTTTAAGACCTCCATGCTGCCTGGCTCTTGCTCTCTCTTTCTGTTCTCATGCTTCTCCCTCCTTCCCTCACTTCCATGCACCATCCTGCCATACAAATCCATTATGCCATAATCAATGATCTCTCTCTCTCCTCCCATGACATGCCTTAAAAACGGACTGTTATTGTCATTATTCAGAGGTATTCTAGATGTCTGTGGTCAATGTCATTGTGGGAAATGAGACCTCTGGTATTCTACTCTTTACAATGTACCTGCATTCAGACCAGGCTTTGATACAGACTTACAGAAAACCACTCTGTTATGAAATGAATTGATAATGCATTTGTCTCCAAACATGTTGTGTTTTGTTTGGTTCCATACCTCAGATAGATAGGCTTACAGTAAACTGAAAAGTTGAGGCTAGTCGTAAAAAAAGAGGCAAGTCAGACAGAGTTTGTAAAGTGAGCCTTGTATTCATCTCTATCTCTACAACTATATTCAGACGCGGTGAACTCCTGCAGTGCACATGTTGTAAGAAGGAGGGAGTGTAGGGAGGAAAGAGAGAGAGGGAGGAGGGGGAGAGAGAAAGAGAGAAGTAGAGAGAGTCTGCTCCGAGTACAGAGAGTTGTGTCTGCCTCTCCTTAGTGTAGTATGGTGCATGACCATGGACTATTTTACTTTGGCTTCTATTGAACATCTCATCACTGACTGATAACAAATGTTAGGATTAATAGTTGTGAAGCCCCTATTGAGGGCCTGAATAAGCTGTCGATTGGAGGTTCTTTTGGAGGCCCTACTGACTCGCTCCAGTCCCTTCTTGTCCCTTTCAGGGCCCCATCCATCATCAACACTCTCCCAGGTGATTTGTCTCAAGGTTGTAAACTAGCTTGTCCGGCCAGGTTGTCTGCGGCGATCGAAGCAAACCAAATGCACTTGGCCAAAGTGATTAACGGGCTTGGATGTGACAGAGGTCAACAAGGGTCGCAACTATGACAGGTGACAAATGGACTTCATAGACTGAAGGATGAAGGAGGCAGATAGTGGATGTTTGTCTGCCAGTGGAGGCAGTTCCAGCTGGCCCTCTCATTCCCTCTCTTTCCCTCCTCTCATTCCCTCTCTCTCCCTCCTCTCATTCCCTGTCCCTCCTCCTCTCATTCCCCCTCTTTCCCTCCTCTCATTCCCTCTCTCTCCCTTCTCTCATTCCCCCTCTTTCCCTCCTCTCATTTCCCCTCTTTCCCTCCTCTCATTCCCTCTATCTCCCTTCTCTCATTCCCCCTCTTTCCCTCCTCTCATTCCCTCTCTTTCCCTCCTCTCATTCCCTCTCTTTCCCTCCTCTCATTCCCTCTCTCTCCCTCCTCTCATGGCTCTCTTCGTTGGGTATTGATCCAGTCCCGCCATCCTGAGTGAAGGTGCGATAGAGAGAGGGGCATCCATCACCCTCTGCCCTGGGCACTGCCCTGTCACCCCGCCGGGCGCGGCACCCCTCCTCAACAGCCACCACCACCACCCCTCCCGTCAGTCCACTATTTGACAGATGGCTGGGTAGCACACCCGCCCCTCTCACCTTGGACTGTGGAAGCATCTATCACCATGGCGATGGCGGTGCCAGACTCCTATCATCACCCTGTCTCTAGTCAGGTCCCAGTCAGTGTGAGAGAGAGTGTGTCTTGTCTATCTCAGGCCTGTCAGACAGACCGCACTTGAAGTTCAGTGTTTAACCCCCTGGACTCTACATGTCCCCCTCATCTGATGAATGATCCATGCTGAAGGGATGCTCAGTCCTGCAGACAGCGTTCCACAGGAATAATACCACAGTAGTATTGGTAGTTAGAAGCAGACTTTTAGAAAGAATGAGAGTATATCTGAAGTGTTGTACCATTCTCTTCTGGATTTCAGTATGGTGAGGACCCCCCCACATTATTACAGTAATATTCTTATTATTATCATAGGAAGACTAGGGTTCAACAACACCACAATATAAATCCCTCATCTTTCCTAGCCCCCAGTTAAACACAACTATCTTTACAGGTTCCCTTTCTCTCTCTGGAACATCCACTCGGTGTCTGAGTCTCCCTCAACCTGATCTATTATTTACAGGCTCTGAGCATTCACACGTTTTCTGCCCCAAGCCATGTCTTTACAAGGAGAGAGAGAGTATGGATTTAACTTACAATGTAAGCTACAATGCCTCCTTTAAATATGTAGTTTCATTTCAATTATGCCAATAAGCAGAGCTACAGTAGCTGACAGTGTGATGTATGACTTAGTTCTGTATCTCTACAAGCTATTTAATGGGGCTTCACTCCATTGTAATGTTCCTGTTTCAGTGTTAGATTGTGGTTTCTGCGGCAGTAAAGATACCCCTCCCCTCCGCAGCCATTCTTTCCCATGCATTTTAAATGCATCAGTGTCTTATCAGAGCCAATATGTCTGTTGATCCCATACCCATTTGTTCCATTTGCGAGCCATTTGAATGTGAAGGCAGGGCAGAGCAAGAGGAGAGCGGTGGAACGAGAGGAATGCTACCATGGCCTATTTATTTTAAAGACTGATTAAAAAGCCTTGTGTGTTCACCAGCAAGCATGAAATGCATCCCCCCGGACCCATCCAGTCATCAGGCCTATAACATAACAAACAGCATTGGAAGCGTTCTATTGGTGGTGCTGATGGCTTTTCTCTGCGCTGTTATTGGTTTGGTGTGGGGAGAGTAGAGCATTGGGCCAGAGGGGGCCTCTTACACACACTTTAAGGGGAGAGGATGTAAGAGAGAGAGAGAGAGAGAGAGAGAGAGAGAGAGAGAGAGAGAGAGAGAGAGAGAGAGAGATGTTTGAAGCCAAAATGCGTTTGGGCTGCTGCCTTCAGATGTTGTCTAATACTGTACACTTCCAGTTGCAAAGATATTAACTCTTACCCTTTGATGGTGTGAGTGTATGTACTTTTTTTTAATGAGTGTGTCTTTGTACGTGTGTGCGTGCACGTGAGTGTTTGTGTGTGCTGTGTTTGCATCGCATATAAAGTCAGAGAGACAGTGTTTGTGTAGTGTACCAGTCTAGTACACCAGCTACTCAAACAGCTTGAATATCTACATTATGTGTGTTTGTTTGTCAAAGGAAGGGAAACATACTGTATGCTGTTAGAATATGATGCTTCTTCATCACTATACCAGAGGTTCAAATGATGCATCAACAGCAGGTACACAAACACTACAGGCATCAGTTAATCACACAATCAGAACTAGGGTTGCAAAATTCTGGGAACTTTCAATAACTTTCAACTTTCAACTAAAAATGTTGCAGCCCTACTCAGAAGTCAAGTGTATGTGTGCACTCTCCAGGAGGCTTGGTGGTATGGTAATCATTACCTCATCTAGCTCTTTGTGATTGTTTTTCAAATAGTGAGTGTGTGAGTCTGCATGTTTCTGTGACGCGTCTATTCTCCTGCCTGTGTTGGATGGATGGATGATTAGATGTTGGAGACAAAGGCAGATCCTATAAGAAGCATATAAAACAAACTGGACTGTTCATCTAATTGACATTCTCCAACACTTGGGTTGTCATGACAACATTCACCCTGAATGAACACAGTCGTGTGTTAAGTTGATATTTACAGATTTTGTTAGGGATTCAACTTTCTTGAACTTTGAAGATGTTTGCAGTCATGTAACACTCACTAACCACACATTTCTTTTTAGCGAGTCTTGTTCACATTTAGGTTAATTATTAGCATATTTACATGGGCAATCTATGATTGGTACATACATTTTTTTAAACTTTTAAATGAATGACGTATACCCATTAATTATTGAAGAATATAAAATGCCTCATGAACTTAGTTCAAGGGGTCATATCCAATGATGTTAAAGCCACCGTGCCTCCATCTTGGCACTCCCTCACCGTTGGAAAATAGATTTAGGAAGCTATAGAAATCCATGTATTCATGTCTACAGTTGTTTTTGCCACATTTATTCTGTTACAGACACCTTAATGTATGCTTTTAAATTATATTATGTGAGCTAAACATTAAAGTAAAACATTTAAACGTTTTCCTTAAAGTATACTTTTAAATTATATTATGTGAGCTAAACATTAAAGTAAAACATTTAAACGTTTTCCTTAAAGTATACTTTTTTGAAAGTTCTGATGTAACTGTCACCACTACAATATAAAAAGACATAAAGACATGTACATTTGTCCTTGAAACATTGAATTGACATACTGTATAATTCCATTCATTCCTATGCTTCTTCTGAGGACTACCAATATGGCTGACCGGTGGCTTCAAAGCCTCTCATTGGCCATTACATAGCATCAGCAATCCAGGGTCATACCCCATCAGAATCCAAAATATAAGCTCAAATCAAATCAAATTTAATTTGTCACATACACATGGTTAGCAGATGTTAATGCGAGTGTAGCGAAATGCTTGTGCTTCTAGTTCCGACCATGCAGTAGTATCTAACAAGTAATCTAACCATTTCACAACAACTACCTTATACACACAAATGTAAAGGAATGAATACGAGTATGTACATATAAATATATGGATGAGCGATGGCTGACCGGCATAGGCAAGATGCAGTAGATGGTATAGAGTACAGTATATACATGTGAGATGAGTAATGTAGGATATGTAAACATTATATAAATGGCATCGTTTAAAGTGGCTAGTGATACATTTATTACATCCACTTTTTAATTATTAAAGTGGCAAGAGATTTGAGTCGATGGCCGAACGGCATAGGCAAGATTCAGTAGATGGTATAGAGTACAGTGTATACATTTGATATGAGTAATGTCGGATATGTAAACATTATATACAAAATTGTTTAAAGTGGCTAGTGATACGTTTGTTACATCCAATTTTCTATTATTTAAAGTGGCTAGAGATTTATGTCAGTATGTTGGCAGCAGCCACTCAATGTTAGTGGTGGCTGTTTAACACTGATGGCCTTGAGATAGAAGCTGTTTTTCAGTCTTTCGGTCCCAGCTTTGATGCACCTGTACTGACCTCGCCTTCTGGATGATAGCGGGGTGAACAGGCAGTGGCTCGGGTGGTTGTTGTCCTTGATGATCTTTTTGGCCTTCCTGTGACATCGGGTGGTGTAGGTGTCCTGGAGGGCAGGTAGTTTACCCCCGGTGATGCGTTGTGCAGTCCTCACTACCCTCTGGACAGCCTTACGGTTGTGGGCGGAGCAATTGCCGTACCAGGCGGTGATACAGCCCGACAGGATGCTCTCGATTGTGCAGAAGTTTGTGAGTGTTTTTGGTGACAAGACGGATTTCTTCAGCCTCCTGAGGTTGAAGAGGCGCTGTTGCGCCTTCTTCACCACGCTGTCTGTGTGGGTGGACCATTTCAGTTTGTCCGTGATGTGTACCCTGAGGAACTTAAAACTTCCACCTTCTCCACTACTGTCCCGTCGATGTGGATAGGGGGGTGCTCCCTCTGCTGTTTCCTGAAGTCCACAATCATCTCCTTTGTTTTGTTGACGTTGAGTGAGAGGTTATTTTCCTGACACCACACTCCGAGGGCCCTCACCTCCTCCCTGTAGGCCGTCTCGTCGTTGTTGGTAATCAAGCCTACCACTGTAGTGTCATCAGCAAACTTGATGATTGAGTTGGAGGCGTGCTTGGCCACACAGTCATAGGTGAACAGGGAGTACAGGAGAGGACTGAGAACGCACCCTTGTGGGGCCCCAGTGTTGAGGATCAGCGGGGTGGAGATGTTGTTTCCTACCCTCACCAGCTTGTTTTACTCCATTGTTTGTAAACAACATAATTGAAATCTAACACTGTATAGCCTTAAAACATGGTTAAAGCTATAATTTTGATATCATGGAGAGTCTGTCCTTGCTTCCATAGCTATATCTATGAATTTGAGAGTGGTTACATTTCTCCAGCCCCATCCTTCAGATTTTTACCGAAACAGTGGGAGGGTGTCTGTTTTGTTATTGTTTCAAATGCAGATTGCCCTTTTAAACATGTTTTGTCTACTGTGCAAACCCCATAGCGTCCCTAACATTGAGGTGTTTGTGTGGGTCACTTAATCACGTTCATATCTGTGTGGGTGTGTGAAGGTGTTTGTGTGTAGGCTAGGCTACATGTTTGTTCTGTCTTGTTGTGAAGACACTGGAGCAGCAGGATGAAACCACATCTATTGCCCTGTCTTATAAGCTCTTGTTTTCAGTTCCATGCCTCTCTATTTATCCAGTGTTACTCTGAAGCCTAAACCCAGACAGAGATGGAGGAGGAAGGGGTCAAGCCTCCTGAAGGCCCAGCCTGTTAGCAGGGTGAAATTAAGCAGGGAGGAAAGAGATGGAGAGGTGAGAGAGTGATACAGGGGGTGGACGGTGTGAAGAGGTGGTGGGGGGGTGGGGACGCTGTTCCCTTTAGCTCACCCTAGCTCATTCATTTTCTCATTTAGTCGGAACTGTGTAGTGTGTAATCTAGAATAGTGGTCCTGCCTACTAATGAGGACTGGGGGAGAGAGACAAAACCGGGAGAGAACATGTGTGTGTGTCTTTGTGTGTGTGTGTGGACCTGGTCTAGACAGATAGGCAGGTTTAAACTATCTTTGTTTTGGATTAGATCATTTTGTTCGGTGGTTTGTGTGCCACTGTTTGTGCCGTCCCTTAGTTCTCTATGCCAGGCTGTGTACAGGGATAACGTGGGACTTTATCAGACAGACCGGATCATTTCTGGCCTGTTGACTTTTGGTTCAGTGTGCCTTTGTCTGATCCCTTTGGTTTCTGGTGGTTTTGTGCTCAGTCGTCTTACTGAACATCACTGCAGGGTAAGGATGAGCAGCAGTGCCATTGATCTGGAGGTCCCCCCACCACTCACTGGAAAAAACTCAATGAAACAGCAGTTAAACGGGCCACTGTTCTGAATTGGATTGTGATACTAAAATGAGCTGCCAGGGCCACCAGATTATGAGTCTGAGAGAGAGAGAGAGAGAGGTGAATATGGGAGCTAGCGAGTGATGGAGTGAGTCATTCTGTGTGTATGTGAGCTGGCTCTGGTACCTGATAATGAGCCTGGGAATAAGGTGCTTGTGCCCAGGGTTCTGGCGCTGGCGGGAGTCCATTTTTTTTAAAGTAGATTTTTGCAGAAGGAAGGAAAACTCATATGAAATATGAATGAGTGTAGGTAAATGTGCAATAAATTGGAAAAACAATGAGTGTACCTTCCTAGAGCCGAGGCTAGCTCTTATCTCACTTAATTTCCCTCACCCTCCCTCGCACCTCTATCTTCCCTTCTCTCTTGCTCATCTTTCTCAGTAAGGGGAAAGTGAATCTTCTAAGTAAGCCCTTTGAGAATCACTGGAGTTAAGATCTTGCTTAAAGAAAATGGTGGCTTGAAAAATATCTTAAATGCTGCTCTGGATAATTGCGTGAATAGGACCATTTTCCTGCCCTGCTAAGCATTCAAAGTACTTTTGGGTGTCATGTAAAATGTATGGAGTAAAAAGTACATTATTTTCTTTAGGTGTGCAGTGATGTAAATATAAATAGTAAAGTAAAGTACAGATACCCCAAAAAACTTTTGTACTTTAAAATATTTACAGTGTGTTTGGATTCCCTCCCTAATCCAGAGAGCTTTATTGGCATGACTCAATGTGTTTCTAAAAGCTTTACTTCTAATCAGCTTAATGGTAAAGCCACACAAGCAAACACAAGATATGAGTCTCTCTAATCTGCCTAATTATGACAATAATGCCTCAAATCAACAGATCACTTCAAATCTACACAGTCTGCTTTCTGCTGTTCACCCACCTGCTGCTGTTTACTCTCTCTCTCTCTCTCTCTCTCTCTCTCTCTCTCTCTCTCTCTCTCTCTCTCTCTCTCTCTCTCTCTCTCTCTCTCTCTCTCTCTCTCTCTCTCTCTCACTCTGTCACTCTGTCACTCTGCCCTTGTATGGTAAGTCTTCCACAATCGGTCAAACACTATGGTTACGACAGGTCAGGATATATATTAGAATTTACTTAAACCTAGAAATTGTGAATAGATTTTTCAAGAACTGAAATGTATTTATACTTTATGATTTGTCATTTTTTGGCTGAAATGTTTAAGTAGTCTTCCAGTGCATTCTGACTGAGTTATGACCAGTCTGATTGCGGAGCTGGGATGTGTCATAAAACAGTGTAATCAGTACCGAGTGGCACTTACACTCTGCTTTCACAATGACTGACTTTGAGCTTTACAACCACTGTTTATCCAACCACTGTTTATCCAACCTGGTGTACTCTACAGGTATAGATGGAGAGACAGCTAGAGAGGGAGAGAGATCTGTCTAGCTGAGAAACAGCAGAAGGCGCTGTATAGCAGTGGAGATAATCAGGGATCTTCCCAGGTTGTGGCCTCCATTTCAGGTCTTAGAGTTTCATCAGCTGTGTTCTGTGCTCTTCATTGGGCCAGTGTGTTGTGATGAGCTGTCAGACAGTTTGGCTAACAGAGAGGATAACTAGAGTGTTTATGACTGCTCAGTCAGCCGTGTTCGGACTCTGCTCCTTGCCCCACTGAACTGTAGGAAATCTTTCATTCTCAAATTCTTAATGAAAGTTTGTTTACTTTTTTTCTAATCTTTTTCTTGTTTCCACACTAAGGGAATACGGATAGCCTGATTCACACCATCTACTCTCACATACACACACTGACTCCTACTGTGACCTCTTATACACACTGACTCCTACTGTCTCCTCTTATACACACCGACTCCTACTGTGACCTCTCATACACACTGACTCCTACTGTGATCTCTCATACACACTGACTCCTGCTGTTACCTCTCATACACACTGACTCCTACTGTGACCTCTCATACACACTGACTCCTACTGTGATCTCTCATACACACTGACTCCTACTGTGACCTCTCATACACACTGACTCCTACTGTGACCTCTCATACACACTGACTCCTACTGTGACCTCTCATACACACTGACACCTACTGTGACCTCTCATGCACACTGCTCTGCCATTGATGTCAGTCACAACCCATACTGTGCTCTCCCCCTGCAGTCAACATATCAGACCATGGACATGCAGATCCAGAGGGACATGTGTAGCTGTGTGTGCTGTGCACAAGTGTGCATTTGTTTGTGTGTGTGTGTGTGTAATGTGTCTTTGTAATGTTGTATGTGTGTTTGTGTCCTTCAGGATGCAGTGCCTGTCCTTAACAAGCTCCCACTGATTGAAATCGCAGGCTGTGACACACCAGCAGAGCTGATTAGCCACGAGAGAGAGACACAGACAGAGAGAGATACAGAGAGAAAGTGAGATACAGAGATGTAGAGAGAGAGAACGGAGAGATATATTTAAGCAATAAGCCAGAGGAGGTGTGGTATATGGCCAATACACTACAAACCCTGAGCTGCCTTATTTAATTATAAACTAGTTACCATCGTAATCATAGCAGTAAAAATACATGTTTTTTTCATATATCAGACCATATACCACGGCTGTCAGCCAATCAGGATTCTGGGCATGAACCACCCAGTTTATAATTATATATATAGAATGAGAGAGGGAGATAGAGACAGAAACCGAGAGAGAGGGAAGAGACACAGAGAGAGAGAGTGAGGGGGAGAGAAAGAGATGCAGGTACCAAACAGCCCAACAAACAAACCCACAGCAAGCAGGAGTAATCACAGGAGCTCAACATCCCATCAATAGTTCATCAGAAACACGGGTGTGAGGGGCAACGCACAGAGAGAACGACAGAAAGAGGTTAGGGGTAGATTAGGTGGAGAAAGAGAGAGGACTGGAGGAAAAAGAACATGAGAAATGAACAAAGTGAAAGATGGAGGGAATAAAAAGGGAGAGATGACGTGAGTGATTTGCATAATGGTGAGATTAGAGGAGTGCCTGTGGCGGGAAGCGCCCTCTGGACTCTCCCAATCTTTCTCCTGTCCTCACATCCAGCTGAGGATTGGTCTCACTAATTAGGTTCTTTATTAGACCTCTGGGCCTCAATCTGATCACTGATACATGACCAGGCACAGAGAGATGAAGGCCTCCCAGCCTCAGGCCAAAGTCTACTACAACCCTTATCCTGGCTCTCACCACTGTCTCACCTCATACACACATCTAATCATTACTTTCCTCTACGGTCCATGTACATGCATTTCAATCTGTTGTGGTCTCTCTTGCTCCCTCTCTCTTCTTAGAAATGTTGACTTATAGGGGGTCAATTTGTTTTTCATTAAGTTATGTGTGCATGTTATGTGTGTGTAACAGGAGTTCGGACATTGCTCTGTCCTTCTCTCAGTGCTCCTGTCTTGTTTGTTCCTCTTCGTCCTCTTCCTCCTTCTGTTAGACAGATCCACTGCTTTGACCCATATTCTCCTCTTGCCATCCTTGACCTTTAACCTCAGTATGTCATCCCCAACAGCCAACCAGACAGTCAGCCAGCCAGACAGACAGCCGGCTCCAGAGCACAGTGACATCCTCAGGGAGGTGTTGTCTCTGACTGGCCCAGCCGGACAGCGCTGAGAGGTGACCTATCCCTGACCCTCACCAAGCACAAACACTATCCCTCCAGACAGCCCGCTCTGATCTCCTGGACTCTGTCTGTGTCCCAAACCACACCCTATTCCCTTTACAGTGCACTACTTGGTCAAAAGTAGTGCACTATAAAGGGAATAAGGTGCCATTTGTGATGCAGTCTTTGTAATGTCACATCACACACTGACAGAAAAGTCATTGCTGTGCTGTGTGGACTGTAGTGGTGGTCAAACAACTGGACTGACTGTGTCAACACCAAGCCCCATGTAGTTCCAGTGTCAACACCAAGCCCCCTGTAGTTCCCGTGTCAACACCAAGCCCCCTGTAGTTCCAGTGTCAGCACCAAGCCCCCTGTAGTTCCAGTGTCAACACCAAGCCCCATGCAGTTCCAGTGTCAGCACCAAGCCCCCTGTAGCTCCAGTGTCAGCACCAAGCCCCCTGTAGTTCCAGTGTCAACACCAAGCCCCATGCAGTTACAGTGTCAGCACCAAGCCCCCTGTAGTTCCAGTGTCAGCACCAAGCCCCCTGTAGTTCCAGTGTCATTACAGTCCAACAGAGAAGCACTGCCCTGTGGATGATCTCCTTTTTTCTCTCCTGCTTCTTTCTTCCCAGACCTCTCTAGGACATGACTGAGCATATGTTAAATCATTTACAGCGGTGTGATTGAAAAGGGGAACAGGCTCTGAGGCGTGGGGAACATGCCGGTGGTTAGTGAGAGCTGGGAGGGGAGAAGGATGACATCATCAGATGGTTGGATGTTCATTACATTGACAGCTTCTCAGCTGTGATACAGTGACTCTGTGAAAAGACTGTATCTGTGGTGAATTATTGAAGCCTGCTTATCTAATGTATATGAGAGGCAGTGTGTGCTTTGAGATAGACTGATAATAAGGTGTTGATACATGTGTAGGCCCCTATAGTGGGATATAGCCTTGAGAGCTGCTCTGTGTGTGTACTGTATGTGTGTGTGAGTTACATAAAAGCATGTCTTGCGTCTTTGTATATAGCATGCGTGTGCGTGTGTGTTTGTGTCTGTGTGTGTGTGCGTTTGAGTATGTGTTTATGTGTGTTGATGTGTGTGTTTATGTGTGTGTGTGTGTTTATGATAGCAGTCCTGACTGTGTGCCTGTTACTCTCTATGTATATATTGGTGTTTGCATGGCTTTGTCTGAGCTTTCCAGTGATGTCTCAGTGGTGACACAAGGGAGTGTGGATGTGTGTCACATGTTGGAGTGAACAGCTGCTAGGGGACTTGGAGAGTTTAGATTGAGATGAATGAATGAATAAATGCGTAGAGCACAAGTCTAAAATGACAACTAAGTGAATACTGCCACTGGCTGACGTACTGAATGGCTCAGTTACTTTGCAGTCAGGTACAGCGTGTACTTGGTGACTGTGACTAGTGTGTACAGTGCAACGATAGGCCCAGCAGTGATTTGATGGAGGTAGGAGGACAGTATGAGAGATGGAGAGATGGAGAGGTAGGGTGGATGAGAGGTAGGGAGGATGAGAGGATAGAGAGGAGAATTAGAGAGGAGAAGAGATGGAGAGGTAGAGAGGTAGGGAGGTGGAGAGGAGGAGAGGATAGAGAGAAAGAGAGGAGGAGAGGATAGAGAGGAGAGGTAGAGAGGATAGAGAGGATAGAGAGGA
>QNTS01014357.1:0-16028 GCA_003317085.1 Hucho hucho
ACTAAGCTACTCTCCTCCTGCTAAAGAAGAGGAGGTCTGCTGGACGGAGAAAGAAGATCTGGTCAAAGAGGAGGAGGAAGAGGAGGATGTTACAATACAAAAACAACTAGAGGGTGAGGCTGTTACCGTGAAAGAAGAAGAGAAAGACGTTTCAGTGAAAGAAGAGGAAGACTCGTTCAGAGTGAAAGAGGAGGAGGATGTTACCGTGAAAGAAGAGGAAGAAGCTTTCAGAGTGAAAGAGGAGAAAGAGCAGGATGTTGGAGTGGAGGGGGAGATCACTGTCACATTGGATGAGGAAGAGGGAGAATTAGAAAAGCCTGGAAATCTGATTAACACCAGTAAGTACCATCTTATAAACAGGGCCATAAACTCTGCAGTTGTTGAACTAATGTCTGATTTTAAAAGGGCATTCTACACCTGACTATGTTGTTCTGTACTGTAGGAATTGTTAAAGGTACAACGAGTCGGGGTCAACCAACCAAACGTTAATGGATGAAAGGCTTCCCATTATATTACCTACACAATTCATAAACTCGATATCAACAGTCCTTCCCCATTCCTGTAAAAAAGCGTCTAGACATGACAACCCCGTAGTTCTAGTCAAGTATATGGTTTCCAACAGAGGGCATTTGTATTAAACCTTGCTACAGTGACTAATGAAAGTCTGCATTTTGCCCCATAATGACTAAACGAAAACAGGTTTTTACAAATGTTTACAAATGTATACAAAAAAAACTAAACAGATACCTTATTTATACAAGTATTCAGACCCTTTGCAATGAGACTCAAAATTGACTTCAGGTGCATCCTGTTTCTATTGATCATCCTTGAGTTGTTTTTACAATTTGATTGGAGTCCACCTGTGGTAAATACAATTGATTGGACATGATTTGGAAAGGCGCACACACCTGTCTATATAAGGTCCCAAAGTTAACAGTGCATGTCAGAGCAAAAACCAAGCCATGAGGTCGAAGGAATTGTCCGTAGAGCTCTGAGACAGGATTGTGTCGAGGCACAGATCTGGAAAAGGGTACCAAAAAATGTCTGCAGCACTGAAGGTCCCCAAGAACACAGTGGCCTCCATCATTCTTAAATGGAAGAAGTTTGGAACCACGAAGACTCTTCCTAGAGCTGGCTGCCTGGCCAAACTGAGCAATCAGGAGAGAAGGGCCTTGGTCAGGGAGGTGACCAATAACCCAATGGTCACTGACAGAAATCCAGAGTTCCTCTGTGGATAGACTGATGAAACTCATCCAGTACATGTCCATTTAGATTCGCTTCCTGCTTGAAAGTTTCAGTCAAACATCTCACTATTTTCAAATGTTTGTTTTTTAGGGGTGAAAGTTGTTTTTTTTCCCCGCCGGCTTTATTTTCCTTATACTGTCCTGAACATTAATGTGCAAGAATTCAAACTAGCATGATTTCCATCACTATCTGTTGGCTAAACATATTGTTGTCTCTTGCTAGGCACACAAGGTGTTGACATGACAGCCAGGTTGGTTAACACCTTGTTACAATTGCCCCCAACGCAGTGTTAACATTGCCCGAAGCCAAGCAGCCAAATTATGAAAACAACTAGTGATTTTAATTTTAGGATAGTAGAAATTATACATGAACGATCATATACTCACTTTAACCAGCCTTGGGGTCCTGTAGAAGCCAAACAAGTTGAACGATCATATACTCACTTTAACCAGCCTTGGGGTCCTGTAGAAGCCAAACAAGTTGAACGATCATATACTCACTTTAACCAGCCTTGGGGTCCTGTAGCAGCCAAACAAGTTGAACGATCATATACTCACTTTAACCAGCCTTGGGGTCCTGTAGCAGCCAAACAAGTTGAACGATCATATACTCACTTTAACCAGCCTTGGGGTCCTGTAGCAGCCAAGCAAGTTCTAAACAAATATGGGCTCTATGATGGCCATCAGACAGATGTTTTGAGAGGAACTGAATGGCAATGCAAAAAACAGGGCTGTTACTGTAAATATTGGTTACGTACATAAAATACTTCTAGCAAAATCATTACATATGTCTATGATAACTCATAAACATGAATGGTTTTGAAGTTAAGTAAATTTATTTAGTAAACATTTTCGGGGTTACATTTGACCCCCAGTGACTGTTACAATTGGCCCTCGCACGGGGGCAAATGTAAAGTCCAGACCTCTCGGATTAAAATCAGTATTGTGATCTGACCATTTTATGCTCAGACCTATGAATGATTGAGACAGATGTAAGTTTGTTATATAAAACAATGAATTTGCCTAGTTCAAGTGTTTCTGAGAAATTGAGTAAAACACCCCAAAAAAGTACAATTGCCCTTGATCTCCCTTACTCATTAAAATACTGTTTTTTGTAATGAAAACATGTAGGTAAACTTTTAAAAATGTTTTCTAATTGCAATAAGGCACTCAAACCTGTGGATTATGGTGAATAACACACTAATAACAGCCCTTGTGTTATTCATAATAAATCACAAATTCACCTGCCTTATTGTGTAAATTAAATAACCAGAGGCTAGCTTTTTATATATATTATATATATATATATTTACATTTAAGCCAGATCAAAATGATCCTTCATTGTCTTGATTCTGTCCTCTTTATCATTTGAAAAGAAACTGAAAGGCAACATTCCAACCAAATGTCCTGAAATCAGACATGAGTTGGTTGTAATGATAAAGGCTGTATGATGTGGTATCATAGATATTTACAATCAGATCAGTCGGTATTATTTTAGGCTATAACCTAAACAACTAAGGACTTAAAGACACCATTGAGATTTTAAAAACAAATGAAGTAGAGCTTCAAATCACATTTAAAAAATATATATATATTTTGCTCTCATGGGATGTTGAGTATAGACTAATTGAGGGGTTGATGATTAGTTGACAAGTAGAATCCGGTGTCAGGAGCCACATAAAAAATGTGTGCTGTTGGGGGGACTGGAGCTGGGAACCACTGTTGGGGGACTGGAGCTGGGAACCACTGTTGGAGGACTGGAGTTGGGAGCCACTGTTGGAGGACTGGAGCTGGGAACCACTGTTGGAGGACTGGAGTTGGGAACCACTGTTGGAGGACTGGAGCTGGGAACCACTGTTGGAGGACTGGAGTTGGGAACCACTGTTGGAGGACTGGAGTTGGGAACCACTGTTGAAGGACTGGAGTTGGGAACCACTGTTGAAGGACTGGAGTTGGGAACCACTGTTGGAGGACTGGAGTTGGGAACTACTGTCATAGAGGATAAGCTGTCCAATCAGCAGTCTACTTGCATTAATATTTTTAAATGACATTTATACGCCCATGCCATTCTGTTGTTGTTGTACGCCCACACAATTCCAACACAGAAAAGCTGCTTTTTAACTTAATTAAAACATTTTGGAAGGAAAACTATTTAACTCATATTGTACTAATTTACAGGTTATATTTCGTAGAAATCTAGAACCAGTGGACAGTTACTTTAAATAAGCTAGGTAACTTTATTATTAGCAATGTTAGCTTATCTTATCAAGCTAGCTAAAATTGTTGGTCTGACTTTAAAAGCACTTGAACCACAATCATGTCGGACTTCCCAGTTTCCCACTTCCCAGGAGCACTTGAATGCCCCATAGTTCCACCATGTCATAGAAATCACAGGTGCTGATTGTAAAAAGATTTGATTAATGCAACATATTTTTGTGTGAATATAATTAAAATGTGGATCGGCACTAGTAGACGTTCATTATATACATCTACATGATGTATTGTTACCTAGTCTGTTCATTATATACATCTACATGATGTGTTGTTACCTAGTCTGTTCATTATATACATCTACATGATGTGTTGTTACCTAGTCTGTTCATTATATACATCTACATGATGTATTGTTACCTAGTCTGTTCATTATATACATCTACATGATGTATTGTTACACCATGTAGGAGCAGTATAGACCTAGTCCGTTTTATTTTTTCTGTAGTGAGGCAGCTTGATGTACCAGTACAGCCCCTGGACAGGACACTAGTCCAGGGCATTATCCCCAATCTATCTCCTAAATGCTGAGTGCCAAACACAGATACATTAGTGTTAAACTAAATAGTCTCCTATTTTTGTCTTTGGCAGGAGAGAGAACAGACTCTCACTCTGACAGTGGGAAGACTCCTTCAGGTGAACCAGAGACAGAGATGTCCAAACCAGCGAGACACCACTGCTCTCAGTGTGGCAAGAAATATACCCGTTTATGGAACCTGAAAAGGCATGAGAGAACACACACAGGAGAGAATCCTTTCCAATGCTGCCAGTGTGGAATGAGTTTTACCCGGTTAGGGTACCTTAAAGACCATAAGAGAACACACACAGGAGAGAAGCCTTACCACTGCTCTCAGTGTGGAAAGAGTTGCACCCAGTTAGGGAATCTGAGAACGCATGAGAGAATACACATAGGAGAGACGCTTAACCAATGCACTAAATGTAGAAAGCGATTTTCCTCTTCTGAATACCTGAAAATACATCAGAGAATACACTCAGGGGATACACCTTATAACTGCTCTCATTGTGCAAAGAGTTTTACCCGATTAGGGTCCCTGAAACGACATGAGAGAAAACACACAGGGAAAAAGTATTTCCACTGCGTTCTGTGTGGAACGTGTTTTACTGAGTTAGGCAATCTGAAAAAACATGAGAGGACACACTCAAGAGAAAAGTCTAGTTTTTCCTCATTGGATTATCTGAAAAATAATAAAATAATTCACTCTGGAGTACCACCTTACCAGTGCTCAGACTGTGGGAAAAGATTTAGCCGATTAAACCACCTGAGACGGCATGAGAGAACACACTCAGGAGAGAAGCCCTACCAATGCTCCCAGTGTGGAAAGAGTTTTACCCAAGCTGCACACTTGAAATACCATAAAAGAACACACACAGGAGAAAAACCTTACCGTTGCTCCCACTGTGGAAAGAATTTCACCATGTCATGTAACCTGAAAAAACATGAGAGAATACACTCAGGAGACAAGCCCTATCAATGCTTCCAGTGTGGAAAAACGTTTACCCAGCTAGGGGACATGAAAAAACATACGAGAATACACACAGGCGAAAAACCCTACCACTGCTCCCACTGTGGAAAGAGATTTACCTCATCAGGGGACCTGAAAAAGCACAACAGGACACACACAGGAGAAAAACCTTACCATTGCTCCCAGTGTGGAAAGAGTTTCTCAGAGTCAAGTAACTTGAAACAACATGAGAGAATACACTCGGGAGAGAAGCCCTACCACTGTTCCCACTGTAAAAAGAGTTATACCTCATCAGGGACCCTGAAATATCATGAGCTAAAACACTGTAATTAAGCATTTCTAGGGTTCTCATTGTGAAAAGAGTTTTAAGTAGTTAGGTAAACTGAAGCAGCGTGAGAAAATACACTCTAGGGAGAAGCCTTTTGGAACTGCTCCCACTGTGGAATGAAGTGTACCTGGTTAAGGCAACTGAAATTACATGAATCCACACCAGAGAGAAACGTTACCAATGCTTCCAGTGTGGAAAGATATTTACCGTTAGGGAAAGACCTTGAGGTAACACACACAGGGGAGATTCCTTACCAATGCTCATATTGTGGAAACAGATACTTCACATCACATGGACTTAAAGTGCATCAGAGAGCACACATACGGCTCCCACACTCTGCTCACAACTTTGAGACAGATACAATGGCGCTGCCCGTGCACTGACAGACGCCATAATGAGACTGATACAATGTTGTGATCTCTATGCGACAACGAGACAGAGAATGAGGAAATGGATAGAATCTCCTTATGATTATCAGTAAAATGAACGAACTTCAGAAATATTGGTGACTATAAAAGACCACCAAGCTTTAGAGTAGTTAGATGGTCTCTGCTTCTGAGAGGATCTGGCTACTGTACCGGGAGACATTTTGGGTCTTAGAAGGTCTCTCTGCTTCTGAGAGGACCACGCAGCCGTCACACCGCTCAGGAAGGAGACGCGTTCTTTCTCCTAGAGATGAACGTACTTTGGTGCGAAAAGTGCAAATCAATCCCAGAACAACAGCAAAGGACCTTGTGAAGATGCTGGAGGAAACAGGTACAAAAGTATCTATATCCACAGTAAAACGAGTCCTATATCGACATAACCTGAAAGGCCGCTCAGCAAGGAAGAAGCCACTGCTCCAAAACCACAATTAAAAAGCATACTTCCAAAGTTGTGGCAAAATGGCTTAAGTCAAGGTATTGGAGTGGCAATCACACAAAACCCTGACCTCAATCCTATAGAGAATTTGTGGGCAGAACTGAAAAGGTGTGTGCAATCAAGGAGGCCTACAACCTGACTCAGTTACACCAGCTCTGTCAGGAGGAATGGGCCAAAATTTACCCAACTTATTGTGGGAAGCTTGTGGAAGGCTACCTGAAACGTTTGACCCAAGTTAAACAATTTAAAGGCAATGCTACCATAAACTTCTGAACCACTGGGAATGTGATGAAAGAAATAAAGGCTGGCTTATACTACGGGTGTGTTCGAAAATTTAATCTGGTGTGACAGATCTGAGATACGAATAATATTACTTCACAGATCATACACGTAACGTTAGCTAGCTAGCCAGCCAGCCAGCCAGCTAACGTTAGCTATCTAGCTAACAGTACACTAACTTGAAATGAAAACGACTTTGACAAAATTAGAAACGTGTAATATCTGACAATGTAGCTAGCTAGACTCTCTTACCTGTGTACATGGATGGACGCTTCTCCCTCTGTCACGGATGCCACGGTTGCCCTTAGTTTGAAGATATAATCTGGAGACAGGTGTTTTATACAACAGCCTTCTGTGTGTTCTCTTTTCGACTCCCTCAGCATATTTGCAATGAAACACCAGAATTTTCTCCATCTCCTTAGCTATCATACTCAAATTCCACTGATTTTCAAAACTCGGTCCTCCAGAAAGTGGAGAGCTACACTTATGCAGTTCTACTTCGTGATATATATTTTTTTTAAAAAGCTGTGTTAGAAAGGATTACCTACACGTACTGACCAGCTCGTATTATAGACAGAAGCGTGCTTCATGGCAGACCAATCCGAACTCATCTCTCGGCATGTCCAGTCCATCAATTATCTCAGCCAATCATAGCTAGAGGGAATGTTCCTGTCTTTTTCCGTGGCTAAACCAACTAGGTTCATAATTTAACAATTTTATTCGTATTTACAGATGGCATACATTTTGTTATTAAGGCACATGAAAGTTCACATTTTCCAGAAGGCATTTCTGCCAAGAAAAAAAAAAAAAAAGTTTACATTCAGATGGCTCTCCTCTGACATACGCCTAGTTTCCTGAAACGAGTTACAAATTTACAAATAAGGAAGACTGTACAGAATATTCCAAAACATGCGTCCTGTTTGCAACAAGGCACAAAAGTAATACTGCAAAAGAATGTGGCAAAGCAATTAACTTTTTGTTCTGAATACAAAGTATTATGTTTGGGGCAAATCC
The DNA here is from genome assembly GCA_003317085.1 of Hucho hucho. Lineage (NCBI taxonomy): Eukaryota > Metazoa > Chordata > Actinopteri > Salmoniformes > Salmonidae > Hucho > Hucho hucho. The sequence goes on from QNTS01014357.1 coordinate 7,482, forward strand.
AATATAACACATTACTGAGTACCACTCTCCGTATTTTCAAGCATAGTGGTGGCTGCATCAGGTTATGGGTATGCTTGTAATCGTTATGGACTGGGGAGTTTTTAAGGATAAAAAAATAAACGGAATAGAGCTTAGCACAGGCAAAATCCTAAAGGAAAACCTGGTTCAGTCTGCTTTCCACCAGATACTGGGAGATGAATTCACCTTTCAGCAGTACAATAACCTAAAAGGCCAAATATACATTGGAGTTGCTTACCGAGAAGACAGTGAATGTTCCTGAGTGGCTGAGTTACAGTTTTGACATAAATCTGCTTGAAAATCCTATGGTAAGACCTGAAAATAATTGTCTAGAAATGATCAATAACCAATTTGACAGAGCTTGAAGAAATTTTGAAAAGAAGAATGGGCAAATGTTGCACAATGCAGTTGTGGAAAGCTCTTAGAGACTCGCAGCTGTAATCACTGTCAAAGGTGATTCTAACATGTGTTGAATACTTATCTAATGAAGATATGTTATCTACATGATGTATTGTTACACCATGTAGGAGCAGTATAGACCTAGTCTGTTCATTATATACATCTACATGATGTATTGTTACACCATGTAGCAGCAGTATAGACCTAGTCTGTTCATTATATACATCTACATTATGTTTTATACACTGAACAAAACTATAAACGCAACATGTAAAATGTTGGTCCCAAGTTTAATGAGCTGAAATACAAGATCCCTGAAATTTTCCATATACACAAAAAACGTATTTCTCTCAAATGTCTCAATGTTTGAGAGAAGATTTGGCATGGGTCCTCAGATCCTCAAAAGGTTTTACAGCTGCACCATCGAGAGCATCCTGACCGGTTACATCACTGTCTGGTATGGCAACTGCTCGGCCTCCGACCGCAAGGCACTACAGAGGGTAGTGCGTACGGCCCAGACTATTTGCATTGCCCCCCCTGAACAGGAAGTTAACCCACTGTTCCTAGGCCGTCATTGTAAATAAGAATTTGTTCTTAACTGACTTGCCTAGTTAAATAAAGGTAAAAAAAATAGATATATCATTTTGATAACTCTACCTACATGTACATATTACATCAATTACCGGTGCCCCTGCACATTGACTCTGTACCGGTACCCCCTGTATACAGCCTCGCTATTGTTATTTCACTGGTGCTCTTTAATTATTTGTTACTTTTATCTCGTACTTTTTTTATTTGTATTTTCTTACAACTGCATTGTTGGTTAAGGGCTTGTAAGTATTCAGTATTTCACTGTAAGGTCTACACCTGTTGTATTCGGCGCAGTGACAAATACAATTTGATTTGATTTTTTATTGTGCACAAATTTGTTTACATCCCTGTTAGTGAGCAAGTGGGCCCATGGATGAGCCCCTGCCCAGTCATGTAAAATCCATAGATTAGGGCGTAATTAATTTATTTCAATTGACTGATTTAGTTATATGAACTGTTTTTGATTGTTGCGTTTAAATACAGCATGCAAATATAAAAATACACGTTCTTCTCAACTGCGTTACCCACTCCAGTCAGCAGATGGCGATGTGTCTTTAAGGCGATGCTTTCAGTGTGACGCGTAATCTAGTGGACGCGGACGCTTCCTCGATAACAACAGCTAGCCAACTCTTTGCTAGCCAAAATACCCGAAACAGTCAAGTTCACTTTCAACCACTCTGCTTTGAATACACTTCTGTCGTATCTAGTTGTCCCATTTAATTTCATATTTACGTTGTTAGTCAGCTGGCTGATTTAAGTTGCGAACTAGCTACGGTACCATCCTCGACCATGAGGTCACTAAGCTACTCTCCTCCTGCTGAAGAAGAGGAGGTCTGCTGGACGGAGAAAGAAGATCTGGTCAAAGAGGAGGANCATGACAGCCAGGTTGGTTAACACCTTGTTACAATTGCCCCCAACGCAGTGTTAACATTGCCCGAAGCCAAGCAGCCAAATTATGAAAACAACTAGTGATTTTAATTTTAGGATAGTAGAAATTATACATGAACGATCATATACTCACTTTAACCAGCCTTGGGGTCCTGTAGAAGCCAAACAAGTTGAACGATCATATACTCACTTTAACCAGCCTTGGGGTCCTGTAGCAGCCAAACAAGTTGAACGATCATATACTCACTTTAACCAGCCTTGGGGTCCTGTAGCAGCCAAGCAAGTTCTAAACAAATATGGGCACTATGATGGCCATCAGACAGATGTTTTGAGAGGAACTGAATGGCAATGCAAAAAACAGGGCTGTTACTGTAAATATTGGTTACGTACATAAAATACTTATTTCTAGCAAAATCATTACATATGTCTATGATAACTTCAAAACCATTCATGTTTATGAGTTAAGTAAATTTATTTAGTAAACATTTTCGGGGTTACATTTGACCCCCAGCGACTGTTACAATTGGCCCTGGCACGGGGGCAAATGTAAAGTCCAGACTTCTCGGATTAAAATCAATATTGTGATCTGACCATTTTATGCACAGACCTATGAATGATTGAGACAGATGTAAGTTTGTTATATAAAACAATGAATTTGCCTAGTTCAAGTGTTTCTGAGAAATTGAGTAAAACACCCCAAAAAAGTACAATTGCCCTTGATCTCCCTTATTCATTAAAATACTGTTTTTTTTTATGAAAACATGTAGGTAAACTTTTAAAAATGTTTTCTAATTGCAATAACGCACTCAAACCTGTGGATTATGGTGAATAACACACTAATAACAGCCCTTGTGTTATTCATAATAATTCACCTACCTTATTGTGTAAATTAAATAACCAGAGGCTAGCTTTTTATTTATATATATATATATTTATATTTAAGCCAGATCAAAATGATCCTTCATTGTCTTGATTCTGTCCTCTTTATCATTTGAAAAGAAACTGAAAGGCAACATTCCAACCAAATGTCCTGAAATCAGACATGAGTTGGTTGTAATGATAAAGGCTGTATGATGTGGTATCATAGATATTTACAATCAGATCAGTCGGTATTATTTTAGGCTATAACCTAAACAACTAAGGACTTAAAGACACCATTGAGATTTTAAAAACAAATGATGTAGAGCTTCAAATCATGTTTAAAAAATATATATATATTTTGCTCTCATGGGATGTTGAGTATAGACTAATTGAGGGGTTGATGATTAGTTGACAAGTAGAATCAGGTGTCAGGAGCCACATAAAAAATGTGTGCTGTTGGGGGGACTGGAGCTGGGAACCACTGTTGGAGGACTGGAGTTGGGAACCACTGTTGGAGGACTGGAGCTGGGAACCACTGTTGGAGGACTGGAGCTGGGAACCACTGTTGGAGGACTGGAGTTGGGAACCACTGTTGGAGGACTGGAGTTGGGAACCACTGTTGGAGGACTGGAGTTGGGAACTACTGTCCAATCAGCAGTCTACTTGCATTAATATTTTTTTATGACATTTATACGCCCATGCCATTCTGTTGTTGTTGTACGCCCACACAATTCCAACACAGAAAAGCTGCTTTTTAACTTAATTTAAAAAATTTGGAAGGAAAACTATTTAACTCATATTGTACTAATTTATAGATTATATTTCGTAGAAATCTAGAACCAGTGGACAGTTACTTTAAATAAGCTAGGTAACTTTATTATTAGCAATGTTAGCTTATCTTATCAAGCTAGCTAAAATTGTTGGTCTGACTTTAAAAGCACTTGAACCACAATCATGTCGGACTTCCCAGTTTCCCACTTCCCAGGAGCACATGAATGCCCCATAGTTCCACCATGTCATAGAAAACACAGGTGCTGATTGTAAAAAGATTTGATTAATGCAACATATTTTTGTGTGAATATAATTAAAATGTGGATCAGCACTAGTAGACGTTCATTATATACATCTACATGATGTATTGTTACACCATGTATGAACAGTATAGACCTAGTCCGTTTTATTTTTTCTGTAGTGAGGCAGCTTGATGTACCAGTACAGCCCTGGACAGGACACTAGTCCAGGGCATTATCCCCAATCTATCTCCTAAATGCTGAGTGCCAAACACAGATACATTAGTGTTAAACTAAATAGTCTCCTATTTTTGTATTTGGCAGGAGAGAGACCAGACTCTCACTCTGACAGCGGGAAGATTCCTTCAGGCGAACCAGAGACAGAGATTTCCAAACCAGCGAGACACCACTGCTCTCAGTGTGGCAAGAAATATACCCGTTTATGGAACCTGAAAAGGCATGAGAGAACACACACAGGAGAAAATCCTTTCCAATGCTGCCAGTGTGGAATGAGTTTTACCCGGTTAGGGTACCTTAAAGACCATAAGAGAACACACACAGGAGAGAAGCCTTACCACTGCTCTCAGTGTGGGAAGAGTTGCACCCAGTTAGGGAATCTGAGAACGCATGAGAGAATACACATAGGAGAGAAGCTTAACCAATACACTAAATGTAGAAAGCGATTTTCCTCTTCTGAATACCTGAAAATACATCAGAGAATACACTCAGGGGATACACCTTATAACTGCTCTCATTGTGCAAAGAGTTTTACCCGATTAGGGTCCTGAAACGACATGAGAGAAAACACACAGGGAAAAAGTATTTCCACTGCGTTCTGTGTGGAACGTGTTTTACTGAGTTAGGCAATCTGAAAAAACATGAGAGGACACACTCAAGAGAAAAGTCTAGTTTTTCCTCATTGCATTATCTGAAAAAGAATAAAAGAATTCACTCTGGAGTACCACCTTATCAGTGCTCAGACTGTGGGAAAAGATTTAGCCGATTAAACCACCTGAGACGGCATGAGAGAACACACTCAGGAGAGAAGCCCTACCAATGCTCCCAGTGTGGAAAGAGTTTTACCCAAGCTGCACACTTGAAATACCATAAAAGAACACACACAGGAGAAAAACCTTACCATTGCTCCCACTGTGGAAAGAATTCCACCATGTCATGTAACCTGAAAAACATGAGAGAATACACTCAGGAGACAAGCCCTATCAATGCTTCCAGTGTGGAAAAACGTTTACCCAGCTAGGGGACATGAAAAAACATACGAGAATACACACAGGCGAAAAACCCTACCACTGCTCCCACTGTGGAAAGAGATTTACCTCATCAGGGGACCTGAAAAAGCACAACAGGACACACACATGAGAAAAACCTTACCATTGCTCCCAGTGTGGAAAGAGTTTCTCAGTCAAGTAACTTGAAACAACATGAGAGAATACACTCAGGAGAGAAGCCCTACCACTGTTCCCACTGTAAAAAGAGTTATACCTCATCAGGGACCCTGAAATATCATGAGCTAAAACACTCTGTAATTAAGCATTTCTAGGGTTCTCATTGTGAAAAGAGTTTTAAGAAGTTAGGTAAACTGAAGCAGCGTGAGAAAATACACTCTAGGGAGAAGCCTTTTGGAACTGCTCCCACTGTGGAATGAAGTGTACCTGGTTAAGGCAACTGAAATTACATGAAAGAATACACACTGGAGAGAGAACTTATCAATGCTGCTCCCACTGTGGAATGACATGTACCTGGTTAAGGCAACTGAAATTACATGAATCCACACAAGAGAGAAACGTTACCAATGCTTCCAGTGTGGAAAGATATTTACCCAGTTAGGAAAAGACCTTGAGGTAACACACACAGGGGAGATTCCTTACCAATGCTCATATTGTGGAAACAGATACTTCACATCACATGGACTTAAAGTGCATCAGAGAGCACACATACGGCTCCCACACTCTGCTCACAACTTTGAGACAGATACAATGGTGCTGCCCGTGCACTGACAGACGCCATAATGAGACTGATACAATGTTGTGATCTCTATGCGACAACGAGACAGAGAATGAGGAAATGGATAGAATCTCCTTATGATTATCAGTAAAATGAACGAACTTCAGAAATATTGGTGACTATAAAAGACCACCAAGCTTTAGAGTAGTTAGATGGTCTCTGCTTCTGAGAGGATCTGGCTACTGTACCGGGAGACATTTTTGGTCTTAGAAGGTCTCTCTGCTTCTGAGAGGACCACGCAGCCGTCACACCGCTCAGGAAGGAGACGCGTTCTTTCTCCTAGAGATGAACGTACTTTGGTGCGAAAAGTGCAAATCAAACCCAGAACAACAGCAAAGGACCTTGTGAAGATTCTGGAGGAAACAGGTACAAAAGTATCTATATCCACAGTAAAACGAGTCCTATATCGACAACCTGAAAGGCTGCTCAGCAAGGAAGAAGCCACTGCTCCAAAACCACAATTAAAAAGCATACTTCCAAAGTTGTGGCAAAATGGCTTAAGTCAAGGTATTGGAGTGGCAATCACAAAGCCCTGACCTCAATCCTATAGGAAATTTGTGGGTAGAACTGATACAGTGTGTGCAATCAAGGAGGCCTACAACCTGACTCAGTTACACCAGCTCTGTCAGGAGGAATGGGCCAAAATTTACCCAACTTATTGTGGGAAGCTTGTGGAAGGCTACCTGAAACGTTTGACCCAAGTTAAACAATTTAAAGGCAATGCTACCATAAACTTCTGACCCACTGGGAATGTGATGAAAGAAATAAAGGCTGGCTTATAATACGGGTGTGTTCGAAAATGTAATCTGGTGTGACAGATCTGAGATACGAATAATATTACTTCACAGATCATACACGTAACGTTAGCTAGCTAGCCAGCCAGCCAGCCAGCTAACGTTAGCTATCTAGCTAACAGTACACTAACTTGAAATGAAAACGACTTTGACAAAATTAGAAACATGTAATATCTGACAATGTAGCTAGCTAGACTCTCTTACCTGTGTACATGGATGGACGCTTCTCCCTCTGTCACGGATGCCATGGTTGCCCTTAGTTTGAAGATATAATCTGGAGACAGGTGTTTTATACAACAGCCTTCTGTGTGTTCTCTTTTCAACTCCCTCAGCATATTTGCAATGAAACACCAGAATTTTCTCCATCTCCTTAGCTATCATACTCAAATTCCACTGATTTCAAAACTCGGTCCTCCAGAAAGTGGAGAGCTACACTTATGCAGTTCTACTACGTGATATACTGTATTTTAAAAAAAGCTGTGTTCGAAAGGATTACCTACACGTACTGACCAGCTCATATTATAGACAGAAGCGTGCTTCATGGCAGACCAATCCGAACTCATCTCTCGGCATGTCCAGGCCATCAATTATCTCAGCCAATCATGGCTAGAGGGAATGTTCCTGTCTTTTTCCGTGGCTAAACCAACTAGGTTCATAATTTAACAATTTTATTCGTATTTACAGATGGCATACAAGTTTGTTATTAAGGCACATGAAAGTTCACATTTTCCAGAAGGCATTTCTGCCAAGAAAAAAAATAAAAAAGTTTACATTCAGATGGCTCTCCTCTGAAGTATTGACATACGCCTAGTTTCCTGAAACGAGTTACAAATAAGGAAGACTGTACAGAATATTCCAAAACATGCATCCTGTTTGCAACAAGGCACAAAAGTAATACTGCAAAAGAATGTGGCAAAGCAATTAACTTTTTGTTCTGAATACAAAGTATTATGTTTGGCGCAAATCCAATATTACACATTACTGAGTACCACTCTCCGTATTTTCAAGCATAGTGGTGGCTGCATCAGGTTATGGGTATGCTTGTAATCGTTATGGACTGGGGAGTTTTTAAGGATAAAAAATAAACGGAATAGAGCTTAGCACAGGCAAAATCCTAAAGGAAAACCTGGTTCAGTCTGCTTTCCACCAGATACTGGGAGATGAATTCACCTTTCAGCAGTACAATAACCTAAAAGGCCAAATATACATTGGAGTTGCTTACCGAGAAGACAGTGAATGTTCCTGAGTGGCTGAGTTACAGTTTTGACATAAATCTGCTTGAAAATCCTATGGCAAGACCTGAAAATAGTTGTCTAGAAATTATCAATAACCAATTTGACAGAGCTTGAAGAAATTTTGAAAAGAAGAATGGGCAAATGTTGCACAATGCAGTTGTGGAAAGCTCTTAGAGACTCGCAGCTGTAATCACTGTCAAAGGTGATTCTAACATGTGTTGAATACTTATCTAATGAAGATATGTTATCTACATGATGTATTGTTACACCATGTAGGAGAAGTATAGACCTAGTCTGTTCATTATATACATCTACATGATGTATTGTTACACCATGTAGGAGCAGTATAGACCTAGTCTGTTCATTATATACATCTACATGATGTATTGTTACACCATGTAGGAGCAGTATAGACCTAGTCTGTTCATTATATACATCTACATGATGTATTGTTACACCATGTAGGAGCAGTATAGACCTAGTCTGTTCATTATATACATCTACATGATGTATTGTTACACCATGTAGGAGCAGTATAGACCTAGTCTGTTCATTATATACATCTACATGATGTATTGTTACACCATGTAGGAGCAGTATAGACCTAGTCTGTTCATTATATACATCTACATGATGTATTGTTACACCATGTAGGAGCAGTATAGACCTAGTCTGTTCATTATATACATCTACATGATGTATTGTTACACCATGTAGGAGCAGTATAGA
>QNTS01014358.1:8665-23344 GCA_003317085.1 Hucho hucho
GGGGGGGGGGGGGGGGAGAAATCGATTTTAGAATAAGGCTGTAACGTAACAAAAAGTTGAAGGAGGTCTGAATACTATGTACGTGTTCAGCTGATCCAGGGATTGTGAGATCTGGCATCCATCTGCAGTGCAGTCTGGGAGGGGAAGGGGATAGAGCTAGTCAGTTGTACAACTAGATGCTTTCAACTGAAATGTGTGTCTTCCACAGTTCCCACAACATCGTATGAGATAACAATCTGATACCTGGATAGGTGTTTAACATGTAACTACATCAATCTGGTGCCCAAATGCAGTCATTGGCGTGGCACACAACCATTGGTTGACCCATGAGCAGGGGAATACAACCGCCGCCTCAGAACTACCTCACCACTACAGAGGACTGTCTGGATCCAACCAACCACAGTGTCCCCCCCCCCCACCCCACCCATCTGGGATCAGTTTCCGCTAGGTACAAATCTGGGATCAGATTTAGTAGCGGAAATGCTAAACTGAACCAAGATCAGCATCTGGGGGAGGGGGGGACACGACACTTACTACCCTACTCTATCCAACCCTGCAGGCCAATTAGTCCTAAATCTAGTCTAGTTAAATCATAATTATCATACCTAAGGGTCTTCAGGGCCTGTTCTGGTAACCACGGCGCCCACTCCTCGGCCATGGTGTCATAGAGCCAGCGTGACGACCGGTTGCCATGGACGAACGGCGGGGGGAAACTGTTGACCGGGGTGCTCTCATGGTTACCGATCGCCGGGTACACCTTCAAGTTACCTAGGTGACTATGGAGAGAAAAATAAAGTGGTCAGTTACCATGCAACGTGTGTGTGTGAGTGTGTGTGTGTGTGTGTGTGTGTGTGTGTGTGTGTGTGTGTGTGTGTGTGTGTGTGAGATATTGTGTACCTGTGTATCAGTCTGGTGATAACGGTGAGTTCAGACAGTTGCTGCTTCCTGGTTTGAGACCAGACGTTATGAGCGGGTATATCTCCTGTCCAGTAGACCCAGTCCCATGGTCCGGTTCTAGCTGCGTTCTCCAACATGTTCTCCACGGTTCTCAGGGGCAGGTCACATTTACTGTAGGAGCCCCAGAACCCAGCCCCTCTCTGACGCCAGCTGGGAGGTCCAGACTCATTACGACAACACAGCGGGTCCTTACAGTCAGCGGAGCTGCCCACTGCATACTCCTGTTCACAAATAACACCAGGATGGACATTAAGAGTTGTATTTGGTATTTTATGTTGCTGACGCAGGAGCTACTCTTCCTGGGGTCCACACAAAGCATGACCTATTACAGAACATGAATAATGATTGCCACAATGAATGACGCTTGAAGCGTCATTATTTCTGAAACAATGTTTTAAAATGTATTTAAAAAAGGACCATTATTATTGACTGGAACTCCTTGTTTAGGATTTCAGTGAGCTCATTGCCTTTGGGTGCTGACATGTAGACTGTGGAATCAGCAGACACAGTCATTTCTAGCTTCTTGTAAGACCAGTGGCAAATCATTAGTAAAAATAAAGAGTGCAAGGCAACTGCATGTCTTTTTGGTCATGTAGTGTAATGTAGACACCTGCTTGTCCAACATCAAATGGGCATTATTATGGAGTTAGTCCCCCCCCTTTACTTCTATAATAGCCTGCACTCTAGTGGAAAGCCTTACCAGAAGATGTTGGTACATTGCTGCGGGGGGGGGACTTACTTCCGTTCAGCCACAAGAGCATTGGTGAAGTCAGGCACTGATGTTGGGCGATTAGGCCTGGCTCGCAGTCGCCGTTCCAATTCATCCCAAAAGGTGTTCGATGGGGTTGAGGTCAGGGCTCTGTGCAGGCCAATCAACTTCTTCCACACCGATCTCGACAAACCATTTCTGTATGGACCCAACTTTGTACACGGGGGGCATTGTCATGCTGAAACAGGAAAGGGCCTTCCCCAAACTGCTGCCACAAAGTTGGAAGCCCAGTATCGTCTAGAATGTCATTGTATTCTGTAGCGTTAAGATTTCCCTTCACTGGAACTAAGGGGCCCGAACCATGAAAAACAACCCCAGACCATTATTCTTCCTCCACCAAACTTTACAGTTGGCGCTATGCAGTCGGGCAGGTAGCGTTCTCCTGGCTTCTGCCAAACCCAGATTAGTCTGTCGGACTGCCAGATGGTGAAGCGTGATTCATCACTCCAGAGAACGCGTTTCCACTGCTCCAGAGTCCAATGGCGGTGAGCTTTACACCACTCCAGCCGACGCTTGGCATTGCGCATGGTGATCTTAGGCTTGTGTGCGGCTGCTCGGACATGGAAACCCATTTCATGAAGCGCCCGACTAACAGGGAGTGGAATTACTAAACCTCCTTCCACACCCGTGGACATATTCAGAAGAGCAATCCGTTCATTCGAATTTTAATTTTTTTAAAGAATATACGGTTCACTATACACTTGGGCACGAAATAGCCACGAAATGTTTTCAATACCATTGAAAACTACTCATATTTGTAGCTACTGAATTAAATACCTGCAGTCAACTTGTGCAATACCTTAGGAAATAAAGATGGAGTTCATTTCACTGGCTGCATTAAGCGTAGTTCCACAGAACAGTTGAGCCAGTCATGCGTTTGTAAATAGCACAATAGGAGTCCAGCTGTGTGTTGACAGGGGCCGTGTTTTATACTTTATCATGAAACATGTTGGTCCCATGTTTCATGAGCTGAAATAAAAAAGATCCCAGAAATGTTCCATACGCAGACAAAGCTTTTTTTCCCCTCTCAAAATGTTGTTTACATCCCTGTTAGTGAGCATTTCTCCTTTTCCAAGATAATCCTCCACCGGACAGGTGTGGAATATCAAGACGCTGATTAAACAGCAGGATCATTACACGGGTGCACCTCAAAATGTGCTGTTGTCAAAATACAATAAAACAAGTCTCCACTCAAGGGAGCGCAATTGGCACGCTGACCGCGGACTTCTGGAATGTCAACCAGAGCTGTTGCCAGAGAAATTTAAACGTTACATTTCCCTACCAAAAGGCACCTTTAAGTTACAGTTAACAGTGGTCAAGTAGGCTATTTGATCATAATACCAGAGTGGCCTACCATCAAAAACAATGGAGAAAATGCATCCCATAACACAGAAATAGCTGTTCTATCATTCAGACAACAGTAGTAGCCAATGCCAAATGCATCCTATCATTCCACAGCTAATGTTGTTCATGTAGGCCCACATTCCAGGAGACATTTGGGAAGAATAAAAAAAAATACAAACTGGGTGTGACAACCCGTTTATCCTCCGGACAAGGTGACTGAAAATGTGTTGATGCAAGAAACCACTTTAGAAAATAAAATGCACTATTATATTCCCATAGCATTATTGCATATCATTGGTCTGGTTCTACTACTTTCTACCTATTTTCGCTTATTCAAGCCAGTCTCAAAATACAACAACAACCGAGAGCATCCTGTCGGGCTGTATCGTCGCCTGGAAAGGCAACTGCTCCGCCCACAACCGTAAGGTGTGGTAGTAAAACATGACTAATGCAGAGACACACATTGGTTAATGCACCTGTGTGATAGCAGACATGATTGACATAACTTAAGATTGCATTTCTGATATTGGTTGAGGCTTAAGTGCTAAAACAAGTATGCAAGATAAACTTGGACAGTTGTCAAGAGACAGGACGCCAATCAAGAACTGAAATAACCATAGGGCCAACGGGAAGTAGTTTATGAACATATAAGGAGTGATCCTATATGCTGAGCAGAGACAGGACACCAAGCGCATCTCTCAGAATGCCACTTAGTCTATTTTGCCACTTGTGAGCAGAACATAGGTCAAAGGTTGTCTCGGCTAGTGACAAGGCTGCAAAGCTGAGACTCATAAATACATATGTTAAGAGTCAGACATAGATTACAGGGTCTGTAAAAATCAGACAGAGAGAGAATGTGGTGAGGAGAGTTAAAGACAAGATATTTTCATATACAGAGAACAGTGCATTGAAACCATAAGATAAATCAAGTAGAGATATAATACTAATTTAATCCATTAGGGTCTAAGGGATGACGGCAGAATGGTCAACACAAGTAATATATGTACACAAGGAATGTATTATAACATTGAAGGGCCTGCCATCATATGATCTAAACTTGGAACAGATAGGGGCGTTACTGGGCGTGAACAAGCAAGACCTCAGATCAAAAGATGATAGGTGGCATGAGAGAAAGAAGGAGTGACTGCATTTACATATGGGTTGTACTCATGTGCTGTAAGGGTATAAATTATAATTGTGGGATTAATGGTGGTAGCTGTTTTCCCGGGTCAGCTCGGCCTTTAATTACTCTGAATTAGTCTTATTGAATTCACAAGTTTCTTGTATGAGTCATATTTTGAAGATAATTTTTTCCACGACAAAGGCTCTCCAGAGGGTAGTGAAGACTGCACAACGCATCACCGGGGGTAAACTACCTGCCCTCCAGGACACCTACACCACCCGATGTCACAGGAAGGCCAAAAAGATCATCAAGGACAACAACCACCCGAGCCACTGCCTGTTCACCCCGCTATACATATATGTACATACTCGTATTCATTCCTTTACTCTTGTGTGTATAAGGTAGTTGTTGTGAATTTGTTAGATGACTTGTTAGATACTACTGCACGGTCGGAACTAGAAGCACAAGCATTTCGCTACACTCGCATTAACATCTGCTAACCATGTGTATGTGACCAATAAAATTTGATTTTGATTTGATTTGCCCCTTTAAGACATTAAAAAGCTCTTTACCTGACTTGCTTTTTCAAAAGATGTCTAGAAACGTTTTGTGTTTTTGTAGGAAGCAATCCCTCCCCTATTGCTGACTACTAAGGACATGAACAAAATGTGCACGTGGCTACATGCTGCTCTCGCTTTGATCTCAAACCAAGCGCATTACGCACGACCACTCACACACTCAAACAGTCCAGTTCAAAGTCAAATGGCACAGATCCATATACGGTCTATTTGCATATAGAGGCCTACTGCAGCTCGATGGGGGTACGGGCTGAGTCATGCCTGTCAACGTAATGGAAATCTTACTCCGACGCGTTCTGCCCACAACAAAATATCTTGCAGACTTAGTTGTTTCGGGTACGTTGCATTGAACGTGGCTTATATTGCGTTCGATCACAATTGCAGGGAACAACTCTAGAACAGTGTTCACTAACCTTTGAGTCAAGATCAGAGTTAAAATGTAAAAACCGAGATCATTTTTTTTTTTTATAAATAAATATATATTTGAAAAAAGCCTATGCAACATTAACCAATTAAAATCAGTACTGTAGCAATGAGGTTTGTTCAGTAAGCTATAGGCCCAAACCATTATCACTGCATATTGGCTTTGCTTGAATTGCCCTGCCAACGCATTGTTGTTCAGGTCATTTAAAATATTATATATTTCAACATTTGAGGTAGGCTATATGATCACAGCGGTAATAGATTCGATGTATTACTTGTGAGGCACAGCTGAGTGAGCATACATTTAAAAATAGTTGTTTATTTTTATTTTTTTTATTTACTTTCCTTTACTTTTTGACCAAGACCAAAAAGGGACACCGTCTTCCAGCTGATGGAGAAACTCGAGTCGCACCGCATTATTTCTGTCTCGTGCACAAATTCATGTTGTTACTCCTATGACCAGAGAACAAGTGAAATAGTCCTGGATATTAAGACGCAAGCAGCTAATAATAACAAGCCTATCGATACACATGCATTACTGCTGCAGGGCTGGTTGTAGTAGAAGGTGTTTATGAAAGTTCAGGGCTTATAACGTGTTGACAGTGTGCAGAGTAAGAACTTAAACATGAACCCATTAAAAAAAACAGCATCTCGTTGCTGTATTCGTTGGCCGTCGCTCTCTAGTAATGGTTTTAAAACTCACATTAACTTTGCTGTAACTTTCTTGTATGCCCGCTACGTTACTGCGGACACGGTCAACTGAGTCAGCCGACTGACCAGCGGAAGCCTATAGTGCACTCGATTTCCTCTCCGGCCGACAGAGTTTGTCATTCAAAATGGCAACAGTTGGCCTACTACCCGGCGCACAGGACAGCCGAATCAGGTGCACCTACCCGCAAACAGCACGAGATGAAAAAAATAGGAACAAGGCTTTAGTTTATTTATAATTTTATTTACAAATGTTTGGCGATCGACTAGGAACGCCTTGGAGATCAACCTGTTGGAAATGTTTGGCGATCGACTAGGAACGCCTTGGAGATCAACCTGTTTGAAAATGTTTGGCGATCGACTAGGAACGCCTTGGAGATCAACCTGTTTGAAAATGTTTGGCGATCGACTAGGAACGCCTTGGAGATCAACCTGTTTGAAACCGAGTTAGAACATTGAGTGTAGTTGAATCTCGTGGGCGGATATTTCTGAGCAGCATTTCCCGGAGGAGCTCCACTGAAGTCTCGGGCACGCGAGCAGTTTCTAATCCACGCACCTACTTGTTTGTTTTGTTTTTAAAAGTATCTGTGACCAACAGATGCATATCTGTATTCCCAGTCATGTGAAATCCATAGATGTAGTTAAGGCCTAATGAATTTATTTCAATTGACTGATTTCCATATAGGAATATTTTTGTCCAGTCTACACAACCGAGCAGAAAATACAATGAGGATTTTAGATCTGTGTTTACAAAACACAGCGAGATATTTCTTAAGCGTACATTTTCTTTCCTGCGCGACCCCCCCCCCCGAAGTTTAACTTGCTAGTTATCTAAGTAAGTGGCTGAATATAAGGTGACGGGGGCATCAAATAGTGTTAGCTTTCTGCCTTGTTTGAGAAGCTCTTTGGATGAGTTCTGGAGGCTTAATCTCCCTCTCCCCTGAACAGAGCAGGCGGGCCCGTTGCCATAGTGACTCCAAACAGTGTTGACATGCTGCTACAGAGACAGTACTGTTCTTCCTTCAGACTCCAGACTCCACACAGAGTGTTGACATGCTGCTACAGAGACAGTACTGTTCTTCCTTCAGACTCCAGACTCCACACAGAGTGTTGACATGCTGCTACAGAGACAGTACTGTTCTTCCTTCAGACTCCACACAGACACAGGCTGTTGACATGCTGCTACAGAGACAGTACTGTTCTTCCTTCAGACAAGAATGCGTAAAAACTGTTCATTTGCACAATGTCTCATTCACATTCACTTGTAAAAATGTCCAAACTCACCAAAAATGACATTCGTTAGTGCCTACACACAAAATACAAAAACATAACTTTATGAGCTGGATTGCAAAGTTGATTTTTCTTTGTGCTCGTTAGCATATTTAGCTAGCAGCCTCCATTGAAATTCAGTATTACTGGTAACAGACACCCCAAGGGCTTTTTGGAATGTTTTGGCGCCCCCTTGTGTACTAAACCGGTAACTGTAAATCCTAGGACGAGACAGACGCTATGATAATCTGAATACCACCCAAGCCTAGTTCACTGTTGACATTTCACTGAGTTTGTCAACTTTTAGTTAAAGTCATTGAAATGATTGTCAAGGTTGAAAGTATGTTATTAAAATGACCCATTAACTTCAACGAACGACAGATTAATTGAGTTTTCTGCCCATGATATCATTTAAGTTTCTCCAAGGTATTTCCCCCCCATTGTGTTTTATGTCATTCATCTTGGTTAAATCATTTCTTATTTTGGTTAAGTTTAAATCACAACATCTCAATGTACAGTACGTCAACCAATCAGCTGAGCAGCCGGACTTGTTTGACACCTCATAACATTTCAATTCATCTGGACTCCGGAGGGCTCGAAAAAGTTAAGCGTTGCCACAGAAATTGTCAACTGGCATGAATCCTGTTTACAAATGCTTCAAGTGGTGAATCTGGATTTGACCTATTATACGCAGACCAACAGAAATGTTTTACATCTTAAAAACAACAGAGTCCTGAGAAAATATTTTGTATGATCTCTTATAAATTACTTCAGGCCCAATCTTATGGTCACTACAGCCAACGGATATTACATTGGCGCAAAGCTCTGGCACATTAGTGAAGACATAATCAATACAAGTGGTCCATCACCATTGGTACACACTTGAGTTGGTTGAGTGATAACCTGGGTCATATTACAAGCATTGGTCACAGATAGAAGTTTCCTCTTTGTTAGGACAACTAGCTTACTAACCAGTCAATGTTCAGGTCACCCATAAAAAAAAAAAAGACCTAGTAGTTAACATCAAGCATTGAACACATTATCCAAATACTGACTGTTAACACTTGGTGGCCTACAGCAGCCCCCCCCTAAAATTAAGATGTTTCAGATGAGGCAGGTGAACATTTAACGTAAGCTTCACAGGAATATGGCTCTGAACATATACAGCGTCCCCTCCCCCATGGGCAGTCCTGTCTTTTCTGCACACATGATATATCGTTGTACAGCTATTGCTTTATCTAAGGAATGATCTAGGTGAGTTGACACCCCACTACTACAGAGCACATCCGAATGAACTGGTCAACAAATTAATGATGATTCAGTGAATTAGATGAGCTAGTACTCCTCAGTCTTCCCTGAGGAGAGGTCTGAAAAACTGCCCTACCACATTTGACTAACCTGATCCCAGTGTATGTCTGTGAGGAAGAGGACCTTGCTCTGTGGCGCTCCAGGCTTGGGGGGTGTGGGCGGTGTGACTGGGGGTTTGGGGATCCGGGGTAGGGTTACATTCCAGGGGGCATAGATATCGAATCGTCCGCATGACCTCCCCACCAGCAGAGCACAGGCCTCCGACGGCCACAACAGAGACTGCTGCAAGGCCCTGAAAACAAGAGGAAGGACATAACCATTACTTACACCTGCCCATCTCCACGAAAACAAAGGTGTGTGTGGTGTCCAGACGCAGCGAGCACGTCACCTCCTTAAATAAATGCTGGCGACAGCATTTCTTCAGAGGCTAAGTGTATTCACGCACTGTCCTATCATGCACTGCAGCAGACTTAATGATAGAACATCAGGAAAAACAGGATTTATTCATGAAAAGATGATGTCAGATAATCAGGACCAATCCGAAAGCTTACCTGATGAAGTCGTCTCTGAACAGCTCTGTGATTTGACGACAGACCCGCTCTTCTGCCAGGTGGAGACGGATACAGGCCTCACCCACGACCCGCGCAACACGCTCCTCATTAACGTCGCTCTACATGGGACAGGAAGTGGAGAGAGGTTAGACAGTCTGATTACAGGCCTCTCCCACAGCCCGCTCAACAGTCACATCACTGTACATGGGAGAGGAGAGAACCATCAATTTACTCAGATACGAGATATACAAGTTAGACTAGGGTTGCAACATTTTTTTAACACAAAATCCTGATGGGAGGAGTCCAGATTCTCTGCTTATTCCATCCTGATCTCCTAACCAGGTTTTTGGAACCCTAGGTTGACAGACGATAGAGACATTTAATTGGCTCCTTTTTTCTGGTTCATCCACAGCCAATGAAATAAGCACACTGGACCCAACTGCCATCTCATTGGTGTCTAAGCAGACCGGAAATGTTACCCTTTCACAACCATCCTTGGTTGTTATGGGGAAGAAGCATGACGTTGAGATCGGACTTCCTGCAGTATCAACCAAAAGCACACTGTTCGCCTCAGTGATGTTGACTCACCACCAGGCCTAACCACAGAGCCGTCTTCCAGTCAGGCCTCTGATCTGTTACTTTCAGTTTGTCTTAAAGACAAGAGATCGCCTTACACCCTGGTTAAAATAATATATATATATATATATATATATATATATATATATATATATATATATATATATATATATAGTGTGATCTTGGTTGCTCGTAAGTTCAGCTACCTTAGTTGAAAGACAGATGAATAGGCCTGGAGTGCTTGCTACTAGGATGAAGTATTATGGAACATCCATGTCCCAAATGGCCCCCTATTCCCTATGGGCCCTGGTCTAAAGTAGTGCACTAGGGCTCTGGTCTAAAGTAGTGCACTATATAGGGCCCTGGTCTAAAGTAGCGCACTATATAGGGAATAGGGTGCCATAGGGCTCTGGTCAATAGTAGTACACTATATAGGGAATAGGGTGCCAAGGGGCTCTGTTCTAAAGTAGTGCACTATATAGGGAATAGGGTGCCATAGGGCTCTGGTCTAAAGTAGTGCACTATATAGGGAATAGGGTGCCATAGGGCTCTGGTCTAAAGTAGTGCACTATATAGGGAATAGGGTGCCAATTGGAACACAGACGGGTTGGCTGACGTCGCTAAATTGATGCGTGCATAATATTGATGTGGCCGGAAGGCGTGGGTTACGATTTTGACTGGTCAGACAGCTAGCAACAGTGACAGGAAGCTGTCTTGAGGGGGAATCGTTGGGGGCTCGTTTTATCTTGTTGTTGACACCAGGTCTTGAGCTGTTTAGACTGATTTAATGTCGAAGCTAATATGGATAAAATTCTCTAGCTAGCTCTAGGATTCATTTGAGTGTTCATTCTGCAAATTTATTTATGTTTTAAATAAGCATGGAGACAAAACTGTACACTCGTATCAGTTTCGTTGCTAATCAACCAAACCATCTATTTCTGCCCTACCAAGCAAAAAGGCAGTAACTGCTCATAGCGTGGAACTGAGAAAAATGGCTTTTAAATTACCTTGGTTTCACAGTAACTATATGCAGTTAACTTTTAACACTACCCCCATTTCCTCCAAAACACAAGAGGCAGGATACTGGTCCACATGATTAACCACGTATTAATGCAGCACTATCCTATACACCGTGTATTAATGCAGCACTATCCTATACACCGTGTATTAATGCAGCACTATCCTATACACCGTGTATTAATGCAGCACTATCCTATACACCGTGTATTAATGCAGCACTATCCTATACACCGTGTATTAATGCAGCACTATCCTATACACCGTGTATTAATGCAGCACTATNTGGCCTATTTAAAATCAAATCAAATCAAATCAAATTTTATTTGTCACATACACATGGTTAGCAGATGTTAATACGAGTGTAGCGAAATGCTTGTGCTTCTAGTTCCGACCATGCAGTAGTATCTAACAAGTAATCTAACAAATTCACAACAACTACCTTATACACACAAGAGTAAAGGAATGAATACGAGTATGTACATATAAATATATGGATGAGCGATGGCTGACCGGCATAGGCAAGATGCAGTAGATGGTATGGAGTAGAGTATATACACATATGAGATGAGTAATGTAGGATATGTAAACATTATATAAATGGCATTGTTTAAAGTGGCTAGTGATACATTTATTCCATTCAATTATAATTATTAAAGTGGCTAGAGATTTGGGTCGATGGCCGAAAGGCATAGGCAAGATTAAGTAGATGGTTTAGAGTACAGTGTATACATTTGATATGAGTATGTCGGATATGTAAACATTATATACAAAATTGTTTAAAGTGGTTAGTGATACATTTGTTACATCCAATTCCTATGTTTTAAGTGGCTAGAGATTTAAGTCAGTATGTTGGCAGCAGCCACTCAATGTTAGTGATGGCTGTTTAACAGTCTGATGGCCTTGAGGTAAAAGCTGTTTTTCAGTCTCTCGGTCCCAGCTTTGATGCACCTGTACTGACCTCACCTCTGGATGATAGCGGGGTGAACAGGCAGTGGCTCGGGTGGTTGTTGTCCTTGATGATCTTTTTGGCCTTCCTGTGACATCTGGTGGTGTAGGTGTCCTGAAGGGCAGGTAGTTTACCCCCGGTGATGCGTTGTGCAGTCCTTACTACCCTCTGGAGAGCCTTACGGTTGTGGTCGGAGCAGTTTCCGTACCAGGCGGTGATACAGCCCAACAGGATGCTCTCGATTGTGCATCTGTAGAAGTTTGTGAGTGATTTTGGTGACAAACCGAATTTCTTCAGCCTCCTGAGGTTGAAGAGGCGCTGTTGCGCCTTCTTCACCACGCTGTCTGTGTGGGTGGACCAATTCAGTTTGTCCGTGATGTGTACGCCGAGGAACTTAAAACTTTCCACCTTCTCCACTACTGTCCCCTCGATGTCGATAGGGGGGTGCTCCCTCTCCTGTTTCCTGAAGTCCACGATCATCGTTTTGTTGACATTGAGTGAGAGGTTATTTTCCTGACACCACACTCCGAGGGCCCTCACCTCCTTCGTGTAGGCCGTCTCGTCGTTGTTGGTAATCAAGCCCAACACTGTAGTGTCATCAGCAAACTTGATGATTGAGTTGGATGCGTGCTTAGCCATGCAGTCATGGGTAAACAGGGAGTACAGGAGAGGGCTGAGAACACACCCTTGTGGGGCCCCAGTGTTGAGGGTCAGCGGGGTGGAGATGTTGTTTCCTACCCTCACCACCTGGGGCCGGCCCGTCAGGAAGTCCAGGACCCAGTTGCACAGGGCTGGGTCGAGACCTAGGGTCTCGAGCTTAATGACGAGCTTGGAGGGAACTATGGTGTTAAATGCTGAGCTGTAGTTGATGAACAGCATTCTTACATAAGTATTCCTCTTGTCCAGATGGGTTAGGGCAGTATGCAGTGTGATTGCGATTGCGTCGTCTGTGGACCTATTGGGACGGTAAGCAAATTGGAGTGGGTCCAGGGTGTCTGGCAGGATGGAGGTGATATGATCCTTGACTANAGTGGAGGTGTTATAGTACCCATAACACCTAGCGGTCAAACAGGGAAATGGTTCCAATAGTTTTATAGAGCCCCACAGTGGAGGTGTTATAGTACCCATAACACCTAGCGGTCAAACAGGGAAATGGTTCCAATAGTTTTATAGAGCCCCACAGTGGAGGTGTTATAATACCCATAACACCTAGCGGTCAAACAGGGAAATGGTTCCAATAGTTTTATAGAGCCCCACAGTGGAGGTGTCATAATACCCATAACACCTAGCGGTCAAACAGGGAAATGGTTCCAATAGTTTTTCCAATAAAAAACATGAGCTGGCGCTCAACCAGATATATTTTTTTTGTGTGGAGGTTCTGACTAACGGCTAAACTATAAGCCTTAAAAAATAGAGTCGCACACTCCATGTATAAACTCCTTGTATAAACTCCTTGTATAAACTCCTTGTATAAACTCCATGTATAAACTCCATGTCAAAAAGGCTTTACAGCGAAAGCACAACATTTGATTGTTTGAGGATAGCACCTCATATATTTTCCACATTAGCATATATTCATATCCAGCGCAGGTCACACAAAACCCATATAAGAACTAAAATAAATCACTTACCTTTCGAAGAACTTCTGTTGAGGGCATCCCAAGTGTCCAAGGAAGACATCCAATGGTTCTTTTGTTAGAAAAAGTCAATTATTATATCCATAAATCTCTGTTTGGTTGGCGCGTTATGTTCAGAAAATCCACCGTCGAGTCGCCCATTGAACCGTGAAGAGTATGCGTTCAAAGTATACCTATCAACTTTGTCCAAACAAATCAAACATAATTTATAATGTAACCTTAGGTACACTTTCATGTATATTTACTATAATATTTCAACCGGACGATAACGTGAACGATAGGAAAGGAAAAAAACAAAGAGCGCGCGAGACCGTGAACGCGCATGTCATTCTATTTACTTCCTGGGTCCACATCTAAATTCTTCATCTATTCGCTTCTAATTAAACCTAACATCGTGAAACCCTGTCTAAAGACTGTTGACATCCAGTGGAAGCCATAGGTACTGCAGTCTGAGTCCTAGATAACAGCAAATCCCATAGGCAGCTTGGAGAAAAAGGTTTTCGCCTGCTATCACAGACATTATTTTTACGGTTTTAGAAACAGAGTGTTTTCTATCCAATAGTACTAATTATGTGCATATCCTTGTTTCTGGGCCTGAGTGGCAGGTATTTTACTTTGGGCACGCCAGACTCTCCAAAACTGACACCTCGGCTGCCGCTCCCTAAGAGGTTAAATAACAGGTCACCACTGCTCCATGTGGCACAGGAAGCACTGACTGGCTGCATGTTTCTAATATCAAGATACCTGCTGGTCCCTCTTACCTGCTTAGGACAGCTCATGAGGCTATTATACCTGCTAGTACCTTTTACAGCTCATGAGGTGTCCTAAATATCTGCCAACTAGATGGGACACTTATGATTAAAGAGGCTTTAATGCATAACTTTAATTCATACCCATAAGAGTAGAACTAAAATGTCTTTATAACACACATTTATACTCTGAGGCACTTTGTGGTTATGGGCCCAGATCTCAAAACATTGTTTTAAAAAACAAATATTTTTTGTTTTACATAATAGAAAATGAATATTAGTAATGTAACCCACTTTAAAGACTT
This sequence comes from Hucho hucho, assembly GCA_003317085.1. Lineage (NCBI taxonomy): Eukaryota > Metazoa > Chordata > Actinopteri > Salmoniformes > Salmonidae > Hucho > Hucho hucho. The sequence goes on from QNTS01014358.1 coordinate 22,929, forward strand.
GGTTTAGTTTATTGTGTGGCACTGCTCATGTCCGCGTTCTGGAACTGCCCGCGTCCCCATACAGAACTGCCAGCGTCCACTTACGGTGTGGCACCAAGCATATTGTCCAGTTACGCGTAGAGCGGGCTGAGGTGATCTTGGGGAATAACGACGGAGTTCGCTGCAGTGTTGAAACGCCAAAGTTTATTGTTCAATTAGCTTTTTGCTTTACGGTCAGGGACAGTATGAGTGTAGCCAGATCCTTTTCACTCTCTATCCTTGTTTCATTTCATGGTTCACCGGATTCATCATCCTCATTAAGACGAGGGACAGAAACGAACTGCTAGCTAGCTACTCTACCAGCAGCATCCTAGTTATCCTAGCTAGTCGGTACAGCTAGGTAAGCTAGCTAGCTACTCTACCAGCAGCATCCTAGT
>QNTS01014359.1:0-13219 GCA_003317085.1 Hucho hucho
GCTCGAATGGTGCTCTCGATTTTGGAATCCAGTTCAGCAAAAGTAGCCTTAAGATCCTCAGCTATAGCAACACGTAGTTCTCCCAGAGCCCGGGTAAGTTCAGAAAGTGTCACGTTGTTGCCTGTGCTTTCCGCCATGTCTGTCTCGTTGTTTGGTGGGGAGGAGGCCTCCGGTGAGGATTTGCTGTCCTTTGGTCGCCTATTACTCAGCATGTTCACGTATAAAGTTACAGTAATGTATTAGAAACAGACGTTTGTTGTAAAAAAGTGCTGTAAAGTAGGTTAATTTAGACTGTTTCGCAAAAAAGTTGCAGGAGCCTCTCTCCAAACGTCCGTTCACTCCAACATGCTAGCTCCGCCCCTAGGCTATTGTTTGTATGTGAATTTCACACTATGTTGAGGTAAAAATCTGAGTATAATGCTTGTATGGATGTCAACCCCAATACATGTTCATATCATTGTCATCAATCAATTGCATCACAGTTAAAAATGATTGACTACCAACACCTATTTTTGTATGCTAGCTATGCTACCAGCTTATATGAACTGGAGTTACCATTTAGCAGCCAATCTGAAAAGGGACAACTTCTAAATGTTATGCAGCGAAAACAGCCACATATATCAAAATCTTATTTTAGTAACCCCATTGTGGGCCTTTTACAATCAATCATGACGGATTTGACAAATATCCACATGGTTAGATCAGATTTGCTGAACGTACGCCAATCCAGCGTCTTTCTATCCCCCACGGTCTGCATTCCATTGACCTCTTTACGGCATCTATCCCCATTACCTCCCCAATCTCTTTCCAGGAGTTCAAACCAATTTTTGTTTTGTGTCTTTGAAATCCCTACACAAGGTATCATGAATACAGTTGAAGTCGGAAGTTTACATACACTCAATTAGTATTTGGTAGCATTGCCATTCCTCCTGACAGAGCTGGTGTAACTGAGTCAGGTTTGTAGGCCTCCTTGCTCACACACGCTTTTTCAGTTCTGCCCACAAATGTTCTATAGGATTGAAGTCAGGGCTTTGTGATGGCCTCTCCAATACCTTGACTTTGTTGTCCTTAACTTCTTAGGGAGCGGCTGGTGAGGTGACGGTTTTGGAGAGTCTGGCGTGCCCAAAGCCAAATGCCTGCCACTCAGGCTCAGAAAATAGGATACGCACATAATTAGTACTATTGGATAGGAAACACTCTGAAGTTTCTAAAAGTGTTAACATAATGTCTGTGAGTATAACAGAACTCATTTAGCAGGCCAAAACCAGAGACAAAAACATCCGGAAATCAGTTTCTGGTGATCTTTGGCTATCTTAGACACACTCCCTATTGAATCCATTTGTTACCAGGACTGAGACTGCAGTACCTATGGCTTCCACTAGATGTCAACAGTCTATATAAAGCCTCAGAGAGATTGGAGTAAGCAGGAAGAATAGGTACAGGAAATTGCCAAGGTAGCTCAGATGTCAAGAAGTTCTCGTGCGCGAGTCTGGCTGGCGCGCCCCACATTATTTTACTTATACAAGGTATAGGTGACCATCCGAGTGAAATATTATCGCTAATATTCATAAAAGGATAGCTAAGGATGCATTTTAACTGGTATTTGATTTGTTTAGGAAAGGTTTATAGGTATATTTGAACGCGTTCTCTTCACGTTTCAATGGGCGATTCGACGTTGGATTTTCTGAACATAACGCACCAACCAAATGGAGATTTATGGATATAATAAATGACTTTTCTAACAAAAGAACCATGGATTGTCTTCGTTGGACACTTGGGAAGCCCTCAGCAGAAGTTCTTCAAAAGGTAATTGATTTGTTTTCGCTGTGAAATGTGTTTTCTGTGTACCGTGGAGGCTTATGAATTTATGGTAATGGAAAAAATATGTTAGGTGCTACCCTCAAACAATCAAATGTGGTGCTTTCGCCGTAAAGCCTTTTTGAAATCTGACAACGCTGTGATATTGCTAAGAACCAGAGCTTTTGATGACTATGAAACACTTGTATATTGATGCATGTTTAATAATTCTAAAACATGCTAATTCTAAAACATTCCTAGATTCTAAAACATGCTACTGCCCACCCTCTCATAATCAAGGCCTGAGGCTGGTTTAAAGAAATATTGTAATTTTTTATAGCGCCCCACCACTCCGTAAGAAGTTAATAGGCCCGTAACCCTTCAAATATTCAACCTCCAGCTGCGTATCCCCTCTAGCACCAGGGTCAGCACACTCTCAAATGTTGTTTTCTGACATCATTGTAAGTCTGCCACACACACACTATACGATACATTTATTAAACATAAGAATGAGTGTGAGTTTTTGTCACAAGCTGGCTCATGGGAAGTGACAGAGCTCTAATAGGACCAGGGCACAAATAATAATATAATACTAATCAATCATTTTGATCTATATTTAACCATCTTACATATAAAACCTTCATCGAAAAAATGGTGAATAACTCACAGGTTAATGAGAAGGGTGTGCTTGAAAGGATGCACATAACTCTGCAATGTTGGGTTGTAATTGGAGAGAGTCTCAGTCTTAAATCATTTTCCACACACAGTCTGTGCCTGTATTTAGTTTTCATGCTAGTGAGGGGCGAGAATCCACTCTCACATAGGTACGTGGTTGAAAAGGGCATCAGTGTCTTAACAGAGCGATATGCCAAGGCAGGATACTCTGAGCGCAGCCCAATCCAGAAATCTGCCGGTGGTTTCTGAATAAATTAAATTTTCACAGAACCGCTTGTTGCGATTTCGATGAGGCTCTCTTGTTCAGATATCGGTAAGTGGACTTGAGGCAGGGCATGAAAGGGATAACAAATCCAGTTGGTTTGTGTCATCCGTTTCGGGAAAGTACCTGCGTAATTGCACACCCAACTCACTCATGTGCTTCGCTATATCACATTTGACATTGTCCGTAATCTTGAGTTCATTTGCACACAAAAAATTATACAATGATGGAAAGACCTGTATGTTGTCCTTGTTAATGTAGACAGAGAACAGCTCCAACTTCTTAGTCATAGCCTCAATTTTGTCCTGCACATTGAATATAGCTGCGGAGAGTCCCTGTAATCTTAGATTCAGATCATTCAGGCGAGAAAAAACATCACCCAGATACAGAGCTGGTCCTGACCTCCCTGAGGCCCTAAGTAAAATTCTGCTAAGGGGCCCTCCTACGTGAGCCATGTAAACCATTTGCCATTGCCACACAGTCACACCTGACACCCAAGTGCTCCCACTAGAGTCCTCCCTCCATTAACTTCTTAGGGAGCGGTGGGGCGCTACACTACCTGGTGAAATGCAAGGCGCCAAATTCAAAATCCAAAAGTTGAATTATTAAACATGCATCAATATACAAGTGTTTCATAGTCATCAAAAGCTCTGCTTCTTGGCAATATCACAGCGTTGTCAGATTTCAAAAAGGCTTTACGGCGAAAGCACCACATTTGATTGTTTGAGGATAGCACCTAACATATTTTTCCCATTACCATAAATTCACAAGCTATCACGGTTCACAGAAAACACATTTCACAGCGAAAACAAATCAATTACCTTTTGAAGAACTTCTGCTGAGGGCTTCCCAAGTGTCCAACGAAGACAATCCATGGTTCTTTGTTAGAAAAAGTAATGTATTATATCCATAAATCTCCGTTTGGTTGGCGCGATATAATGAGAAAATAGAGCGTCGACTCCTCCATTGAAACGTGAAGAGAACTCGTTCAACTTATACCTATAAACTTGTCCAAGAACAATCAAACATAATTTTAAATGTATCCTTAGGAACACTTTTATGTACAAATAGTATAATATTTCAACCGGAATATAAACTGGGCGATAAGAAAGGGAAAAACCACAGAGCGTGCCAGCCGTGAATGCGCGTTTTACTCTATTGACATCTGTGTGGACACTTCCTTATTCGTCTTCTTCTCTGCTCTAAAAGCATCTAAAAAGAATCAGAACACTTTCGCGAGACTGTTGACATCCAGAGGAAGCGATAGGTACTGCATTCATATGCCCTTATATGGGCATTTTCATAAGGGAGGGGTTCTAAATGAGGCAAACTGTCAAAATCACTTTTTCCAGGACAGAAATTCCTCGGGTTTTCGCCTGCCATATCCGTTCTGTTATACTCACAGACAAAATGTTAACACTTTTAGAAAATAAAATGTAGAAAATAATAAAATATAAAAATTTGGCTCTGCTGTCTGGCAATTAGTCCAGTCCTCACAATATTATACAATTAGCTTTGTCTATACAATGTAAACATAAGCCTATAGGCTATGGCTGCAGCTATGTCTCAAAATAGTAAAATAAAACCTATACAGCTGTGTGATTAACTTTGGTTCCCTCTACAACCTGGGATTTACAGCACAAGCATGGGCACCAGTCTATCTGGACTGTTTGGAAGAAATTGAGAAAGTATGTCACATAGTTAAGCAGTCATTCACACAAATGCACTTCTGCCATACAATCTTAAATGTTACTACAGTGAGGGAAAAAAGTATTTGATCCCCTGCTGATTTTGTACGTTTGCCCACTGACAAAGAAATGATCAGTCTATAATTTTAATGGTAGGTTTATTTGAACAGTGAGAGACAGAATAACAACCAAAAAATCTAGAAAAACGCATGTGAAAAATGTTATAAATTGATTTGCATTTTAATGAGGGAAATAAGTATTTGACCCCTCTGCAAAACATGACTTAGTACTTGGTGGCAAAGCCCTTGTTGGCAATCACAGAGGTCAGATGTTTCTTGTAGTTGGCCACCAGGTTTGCATACATCTCAGGAGGGATTTTGTCCCACTCCTCTTTGCAGATCAAGTCATTAAGGTTTCGAGGCTGACGTTTGGCAACTCGAACCTTCAGCTCCCTCCACAGATTTTCTATGGGATTAAGGTCTGGAGACTGGCTAAGCCACTCCAGGACCTTTATGTGCTTCTTCTTGAGCCACTCCTTTGTTGCCTTGGCCGTGTGTTTTGGGTCATTGTCATGCTGGAATACCCATCCACAACCCATTTTCAATGGCCTGGCTGAGGGAAGGAGGTTCTTACCCAAGGTTTGACGGTACATGGCCCCGTCCATCGTCCCTTTGATGCGGTGAAGTTGTCCTGTCCCCTTAGCAGAAAAACACCCCCAAAGCATAATGTTTCCACCTCCATGTTTGACAGTTGGGATGGTGTTCTTGGGGTCATAGGCAGCGGCGTAGTGTGTTACCAATTGTTTCCTTGGTGACTATGGTCCCAGCTGCCTTGAGATCATTGACAAGATCCTCCCGTGTAGTTCTGGGCTGATTTCTCACCGTTCTCATGATCATTGCAACTCCACGAGGTGAGATCTTGCATGGAGCCTCAGGCCGAGGGAGACTGACAGTTCTTTTGTGTTTCTTCCATTTGCGAATAATCGCACCAACTGTTGTCACCTTCTCACCAAGCTGCTTGGCGATGGTCTTGTAGCCCATTCCAGCCTTGTGTAGGTCTACAATCTTGTCCCTGACATCCTTGGAGAGCTCTTTGGTCTTGGCCATGGTGAAGAGTTTGGAATCTGATTGATTACTTCTGTGGACAGGTGTCTTTTATACAGGTAACACGCTGAGATTAGGAGCACTCCCTTTAAGAGTGTGCTCCTAATCTCAGCTCGTTACCTATATAAAAGACACCTGGGAGCCAGAAATCTTTCTGATTGAGAGTGGTTCAAATACTTATTTCCCTCATTAAAATGCAAATCAATTTATAACATTTTTCACGTGTTTTTCTGGATTTTTTTCTTGTTATTCTGTCTCTCACTGTTCAAATACACCTATCATTAAGATTATAGACTGATCATTTTTTTGTCAGTGGGCAAACGTACAAAATCAGCAGGGGATCAAATACTTTTTTCCCTCACTGTAAGTGTGTAAACATTTGAATGCTTGAATTAAAATTTTACCATCAAAATATTCCTCTTCTGCACTTTCTTGAGGCAAAATCAACAATGATGTCATCATAGGACATTTGTTTCCCCACGTCATGATTTATGTTCATGATGGCCAGACCACTCAAACGTTCCTGTGACATGGAAGACCTCAGGTAGCTTTTGATGAGCTTTAATTTTGAAAAGTTCCTCTCTGCAGATGCTAATGTTACTGGTAGGGTGACTGCAATTCTTAGGGCTATCCAAAGGTTAGGATAGAGTTCCTCCAGGTTTTTCTCACAGATAAAGGAAAGCAGCTCAAAGCCAGTCATCTTATCTGATGTCAGATCAAGTCAATTCTGAATCTCGTGTGCCAGATCCATTCCACTGATGTCACAGTCATCTCTGAAGGTTAGAGTGTTTTCAACTTCCATGCAGTGAGTCTTTAATTAAATATTCACTGGACATCTGAGGCAGTGCTGAAGTTCAGGAGCACTCCACATTTGGTTTTCACCTGGTTGAGTGTTTCAAATCTCTCATCCATGGATGTCACAGCAGAGTCGACCACAATGTTGAAGTAGTTGACTTCAAGGTTTTTCAGTGCATCAGTCACTGGTTCCTCAGGAGCCTCATAGCTTAAATGCTTCTTGCTGTTTCCCAGTCTCTTCTCTTTCAGAACAGCCTCCACATTAATTTCTTCACAAATGCTTTTGGCTGTTGTCTGGGCCTCAGAGAATCCAGATTCCAGGTATGTGGTAAGGAAGGCCTTTGCATTTGAGATTAAATTCACTGCGATATCCAACTGCATTGAGGCGGATTGGAGAAGCTTGTTCACCTTGTTTGTCATTGTCAGTATCTCACACCATACAACACAGAAAAATCAAGAAGCGGTAGGACCCAACTTCAACTTTAACCCTTTTCACTGTCGTGTCCAAAATGTCTTTCAAGCTGTCAGGCATTCCCTTGGCAGCAAGAGCCTCTTGGTGGATGCTGCAGTGTACCCAAGTACACTGCAGCATCCTGTCATGGCTTTTGCGCCATCAGTACAGATACCAACACATCTTAACCACCAAAGTCCATTTGATGTCACAAAGCTGTCCAGTACTTTAAAAAAAATCCTCTCCTGTTGTTCTGGTTTCCAGAAGAGGATGTCTTCCTTGACCCCCCATAAACGTAACGGACACATACCAGGAGCTGTGCCAGGCCCGCCACGTCTGTTGACTCATCCAGCTGTAACACATAGAATTCACTGGCTTGTATTCGAAGCAGTAATTGTTTCAAAACATCTCCTGCCATGTCACTGATGGGTCGTGAAACAGTGTTGTTTTATGAAGGCATTGTCTGTATAGTTTTTTTGCCCTTTTCCCCCAGCATTGTCCCAGCCATATCCGTGGCAGCAGAAAGAATTAAGTCCTCCACAATAGTATGGGGCTTTCCTGTCCTAGCCACTCGGTAGCTCACCATATAAGACACTTCTAGCCCCTTCATATTAATAGTATCTGTTGTTTTTATACATGTCTTACTACTCGAAAGTCGTCTTAATTCTCGCTCAAAAAACTCCTGTGGCTTATTTTTCAAATTGGCATGTTTTGTTTCTAAATGTCTGTGCAAGAGGGAAGGTTTCATCGAGTTGTGAGAGTACTTTTGCACATATAACACACTGTGGCTGAGGAAAGGCACTACTCCCAATATAAGTTAACCCCAAATCAATGTAGTTCAAATCATTTTCGCCTCTTCGATGGTCCAACGTCCCTGTCTGTTGTTCGGTGCTTTCCCGGGTAAGGGGGCAGTAGCTCTTTGACTGCATCAGATTCATCAGAACTGTCAGTGTCCATGCTAGCTGGGCTAACAACAAATGTAGAATTACTGATGCTTGCATTGGATATGCTCGTGGAAGAAGAAAAACTTATGTTGTCGACAGGTGCAGGTGTAGTACTGCTGGTAGTAGGAGTACTACCAGTAGAGCTGGTATGTGTCTCTATGGACGCGGGCCTTACTTTTTTTTTAACCATTTGTCAATTTTTGAGCAAATGGAATGAGCAGCAGCTACGTTTGGCTACATATGGACCGTTAGTGGAATTCCCGCGAGAGAGTAACGGTTAATGTGATTGGATGTTAATTATTTGACTAGGCTACCTGTATTTGACATTGTGTTGTTATTTTGTAGAACACTAGATGGTTTAATTTTATTTTTGGCAGTGAAACAAGGCTAATCCGGCGAGAAAAAAAACTCACCCAAATGTATTGCACCGACGGAAAATATAAATTGACTGTTTGAAAATGAGTTTTTTTTTATTTGGCGTACCCCCGACGGCATTTTACTGGACTTAACAAAAAATGCCAGGCAATATATTAAACATAATCTATTTGACCCAGGTCTGGTGTCAATGCACTGACAGACATAACAATAAATATTGCCAGCTACAGCCAAGATTTGGCTGTAATAGGCCACATGAGTCCCCAGCATAACGCAAACACAATGAGATCAATTCCTGTTGGTGATAATCATCTCATGGGTGCTAGTGATGAGCTAACACCAGAGGACCTATGTTCCCTTTCCTGTCAGTCTGTACACTAAGTCCCTCATGCTGTATTCCAGTGAATCAAGAGGTTACTAAATGCATTATGGTCCACTGAGGGCCCATCACTCCATTGTTATTGGATGAGTGTAAGCAGGCAGGCGCACCAGTTGGCAGTCAGAAGCTTTTTTCAAGGTACGTCTGTGTTGAGACTGCCGGGAAAACATCTTGCATTGGAGGCTAGGATGGAGGAAATTGACTAACAACAAAAGAGAGATGCATGTATCATTGCCATGGAAGAGATATCTCATTCTCTCTTACGAGGTGCATTGATATTTCCCTACTGTTTTCCCTTTCAATGAAATACAAGTAATTCTACTGGTACACTAGGCTATGCATTATCAAGTTGAGCACAGAGAGTGTCTGAGCTTTGGGAATACAGGATTTAAAAAATCCTAGAAAGTACAGACTACCCACTAATTAAAAAAACATTGCTGTCTAGTTTACTCTTGTCACGACTTCAGCCGAAGTCGGCTCCTCTCCTTGTTCGGGCGGCATTCGGCGGTCGACGTCACCGGTCTTCTAATCATCACCAATCTACTTTTCATTATCCATTTGTCTTGTCTTGTTTTTCACACACCTGGTTTGCATTCCCCATCATTATCTGTTGTGTATTTAACCCTCTGTTTTCCCCCCATGTCCTTGTGTGTTTTTGTTTATTGTGAAGCTGTTTTTTCTGTCTGGTGCATTTATATCATGCCTTTGCCTGTGTTGCGTATGGCATGTTATTTGTATTTTATGCGTTTAGCGTTTTGCATGTTTATTTGTTTGAGTGAAGTTTTCGCTCACTCAGTACTGTTCTCCTGCGCCTGACTTTATGCACCAGCTACACACGAGCCTGACAACTCTGACACTGTTACACCTCAGTGCTGCCAAATATGTTGATTATTGTGCATTGTCCCTGACAAACTATTTAAATAACTAAAATGTTACTATATAAATAACTAAAATCAATACTGACATTATAAATATGGGATACACACCAAGGTGTATGAAACAAAAAATTACAAATCTACTAAATAAAAATATAATGTAAAGTGTTTCATGAGCTGAATAAAAGATCCAAGAAATGTTCCATACGCACAAGCAGCATATTTCTCTCATATTTTGTGCACAAATTTGTTAGTGAGCATTTCTCCATTGTCAAGATAATCCATCCCACCTGATAGGTGTGGCATATCAAGAAGCTGATTAAACAGCATGATCATTACACAGGTGCACCGTGTGCTGGAGAAAATAAAAGGCCACTGTAAAATGTGCAGTTTTGTCACACAACACACATTTTTATTTTTTTGTTTAACCAGCAAAAGCCCATTGAGACCCAGAGTCTCTTTTTCAAGGGAGTCCTGGCCAAGAAGGCAACAACAATCAATACATTACAGAATTAAAACATACAACAATACAACATGATCCAGCCTAAAAAACATTTACACTCCTCTGTAACAGAGTCTCCTATCAATATTTTAAATTAATTCAGTGGCACTAACATATCTAGATGAAGCATGGATTGTAGACTATTCCATGCCTCTGGTGTACAAGACGAGAAGGCAGTCTTGCCGAATACTGTAAATGTCCTGGGGACTTTAAGTAGCAACCACTTAGCAGACTGGGTATCGTAACTGCTGGTGGTGAAGGAGACCAGACTACAGAGGTAAAGAGGGAGTTTACCCAAAAGGACTTTGTAGATGAACACACAAATGGAGCTTTCTGCGCATATAATGTCTCAACTTTTGAGGGAGCACACAATTGGCATGCTGACTACATAAATATGCACCAGAGCTGTTGCCCGAGAATGTAATGTTTATTTTTCTACCTTAACCATTGTGTTGTCTTAAGGGTAAAAAATGACCCGCCACTATGCAGAGATTTCCATGAAAGCTGTACACCACCAGGGTACAAAGATTGTCTTAGGGTCATTTTTGACTCTGCAATTATAAAATAATTTACACACCACAAAAAAAACACACACTCACACACAATGAGAAATTGAGATTATGTGTGCTACTGATTGAACTCAGACAAAACTAAAACTTTATTGTGCATGTGCAGCATTTCCCCTCCACAACCCCACACTTGACTCAAGTTCACAGACAAAATTAAAAAAAATTCAGACAAAATAAAAATAAAAAATCAGACAAAATAAACAGTTGTTGAAAGCATTGTTTACTAATGGGGAATGCAGTCAGAGGCTATAAAGGTGCTGCAGATGACAGTCCCCCCAGTTCTCTCATAGATCAGATTTTTTCAATGTCCAGGAAGAACAAGAGAACAATGATTTAGAAGAGGATGAGGTATCTGAAGAAGAAAAAACCCCAAGCTGAAAGAGAAACATTTTGTCAGCAAAATAACATGGCCCTTGTCACCATATAACAACCAGGGCAGGATGGCAGCACAAAATGTCATAAGGATGACCCAGGGCCCACAAGACATGCAGTTGCCCATGCCCAGGACATCGCCTCAACATTCTACATGTTCATCACACAAGCCATCGAAAAAATCATCCTGGAGATGGGTGGGGCAAATGGTAAAAAAATGGGAGAAGACTAGTATTTTGTAGTTGAATTCCTCATTGTACAGTATATAAGAATATATCACTATGTTGCCAAATGTTACGATTGTCGTTAGAATAACTGGACCAAGGCGCAGCGTGCATGGAGTTCCACATATTTAATAGTGAAACATCCACAAAAACAACAAAGAAACAACAGATCGAAACAATACGTAAAGCACAAAGGCACTAACAAAAAACAATATCCCTGTCACGATCTCCTGAAGGGACAGACCAAGGCGCAGCGATGCTTCCAGTATACATTTTTATTTATCCACGTAACTGGGCAAAAACAACAAAAATGAAAATGAAGATCATGATGCTGAACATAACTACACACATAACAAGCTATGCACAAACAATAACCCACAAAATCCTATTGAAAACTACAAACATATATATGGTTCCCAATTAGAGGTAATGACACTCAGCTGCCTCTAATTGGGAACCATTTCCCCAACATAGACATACAACACCTAGAACTAAAAAACCCTTCACCAAAAACTAAACTAAACACGCCAGCCTAAAAACTCTGGCCTGGACGTGACAGTACCCCCCCCCAAAGGCGCGGACTCTGACCGCGCCAAAAGTCCATGGGGGGGTCTTCGGGTGGGTCTTTTCCTTCCAGGTGGCGGCTCCGGTGCCAGCCGTGCTGGCTTGATGTCATGCACCGGAGGCCCTGGGCTATTAGCCGGAACTCTGGTGCGAGGAGCAGGAACCGGCCATACTGGGCTCACTGTTGCGGGCCACGGACTGGGCACCGTCTCTGTAGGTTCCGGACTGGGCACCCTCTCTGGAGGTTCCGGACTGGGGACCCTCTCTGGAGGTTCCGGACTGGGGACACTCTCTGGAGGTTCCGGACTGGGGACCCTCTCTGGAGGTTCCGGACTGGGGACCCTCTCTGGAGGTTCCGGACTGGGGACCCTCTCTGGAGGTTCCGGACTGGGGACCTTCTCTGGAGGTTCCGGACTGGGGACCTTCTCTGGAGGTTCCGGACTGTCGATGCGCACTGGGACTCTGGTGCGGGGAGCAGGAACGGACCGTGATGGGCTCACTATGCGCACTGGACCTCTGGTGCGGGGAGAAGGAACGGGCTGTGATGGGCTCACTATGCGCACTGGACCTCTGGTGCGGGGAGCAGGAACGGGCCGTACTGGATCCACAACACAAACAGGAATCCTGGAGCGTGGAACAGGGACAGGACGTACTGGATCCACAACACGAACAGGAATCCTGGAGCGTGGAACAGGGACAGGACGTGCTGGACTCTCTAAGCGCACAGGGGGCCTGGTGCGCGGAGCCGGAACAGGACGTGCTGGACTCTCTAAGCGCACAGGGGGCCTGGTGCGCGGAGCCGGAACAGGACGTGCTGGACTCTCTAAGCGCACAGGGGGCCTGGTGCGCGGAGCCGGAACAGGACGTGCTGGACTCTCTAAGCGCACAGGGGGCCTGGTGCGCGGAGCAGGGACTGGACGTACTGGGCTATCTAAGCGTACAGGGGACCTGATGCGTGGAGCCGGTACTTCTCTCCCCGGCTGTTCACTCACCCTTGCCTCACGGATGATGGGAGCTGGAATGTCATGCATTGGGCTGTGGATGCGAACCAGAGACCCCACACGCAGAACCGGTGCAGGATATCTCGGTCCCAGAAGGTGTACTGGAGACCTAGCGCGCAGAGCCGGCACCACTCTTCCAGGCTGCACACTCACCCTCCCCTGACAGATGAGTGGAGCTGGAATCTCGCGCACCGGCCTATGAATGCGCACTGGAGACACCGTGCGCAAAACTGCATAGCACGGCGTCTTTCCAGTGCGACGCTCCCTCCAACGTTCCCTCCAAAGAGCACGAGGAGTTGGCTCAGGAGTCCATCCTGAACTGGCCAAACTCCCCGTGTGCCCCCCCCAAAGAATTTTGGGGGCTGCCTCTCGGGTTTCCGCGCCAGGCGAGTCCCAACATATCTCTCCCTCTCCGGGTTCCACGCTCCATATACATCCTCATAACTCCCTCGCTCAGTCTTCGCCGCTTCCATCTCCTTCTTGGGGTGACGATGCTCCGTCGTTTTCCTCCAAGGCCCCTTACCAGCCAATATCTCCTCCCAAGTCCAGGACTCCTTTTGACATCGCTGCTTGGTCCTTTTGTGGTGGGTTATTCTGTCACGATCTCCTGGACAGACCAAGGCGCAGCGATGCTTCCAGTATA